>SNQJ01S0044411.1:0-18548 GCA_010110895.2 Picea sitchensis | reverse complement strand
TTGTTGAGTCTAGGTGGTGAAACCTTTATCTTTATTCTCAGAAGCACAACTTGTCATATTATGCTGCAATCTTGGCTCACATTGTAATTTTCCATTGAACTTTGTCTCTTTTGCATTGAGAATTTGAAGCCTACTTGAGAAATGTCAGTTTGTCATAATCTAGTGAATTCCAAACATGCTTAATGATTGGTCTGAAGCTTTGATGAACTTCTTTTCATACCAACGTTAATAAAACTTACCTCAAGTCCTACATATTTATTTTGAACTTTATATAAGATAAGAGTCCCAAATGTGGAGGGTAAGGATCTCTATAACATAATATACTTTTTGTACACTCACAATTTATTTGCAATTTTCTGACACTTGTAGAGTACTAAACATAATAATAACTTGCAAGGTTTAGCTTTTCCAAGCAAGAAATTAGATCTTATAAATATACGACATCAGACTAAGCTCAAAAATTCTAATTCTCAAGTTATGTCATCATGCATTTTTTCCATTGGGGAATTCCATCACAGGCTACAGCTCGGGCACATCGAGTAGGGAGAAAAAAAGACTTTATGCTTAGAGGTTGGCTAGAGCTTGGCCCTTGGGCCCAAATTTATATTAACTCTTATATATGTATTTTCAGATACAGGTTATTTAGGAATTGTTTAGGATTTCAGGGCAAAGGGTTTCAATACAATCAATTAGTGGTTGTTTAAATGTCTGGGTTAGTGTTGAACAGATTCAATTCTAACTTTCCTTCTTACAAGCGGTTAGGTGGGTAGGTGGGTAGGTGGGTAGGCCCTTAAGGCTCCAAGTTGTGAACGAATATTTGATACCATGTGTAGGGACCAAATTTAATTAAGTCTAATAAAATCCATAAATTGAAATATATAAGATTACTTCTACGCAGAAAGGCTAAGTAATTTCTTTCATTTAGCATATAAGTAGGTTATATTATTTAATGAACAACAATCTAGTGAATTACATAACAAAATAAAAATACCTCTGCCTGATGCTAATTCCTGTTGATCTAGTTGTCCTTTCCCTGCTGCTTTGCCCAGCCTAATGCACTGACCAAACCCTGCCCAAAAACTGACTAACCACCCAGCCAGCTAGGAGAAGCCTGTTTGACTCCCTAGCTCTAAGATACCGTAAAGAATCCTGGCCCCCGTGCCCAAAACCCCTAGCAACCCGATGCCCCCTGCAATGGTTCACCAAAACTCCAGAACCCAACTCCTCAAAACCAGAAGATGTCCAACAGAAATACAGACCTTAGAAATATAAACCTCTTACCAATAATGCTCCTTCCCTCAATTTTCATAATAATTATCCCCTCTTCCGTAGGACTCTTCCCTGTCATATCTCCCCCTTCACTGACTCTCCTCCCCTGCATTAATTACCTTATCCCCTCCTTTATTACCTTATCCCCTCCTTTATTATCTTATCCTTAACTTGTCATATGTAAAGTTTCATAAGGATTAAATTAAAGTTATTAAGCCCCTTAAATTATTACCCAAATAATTGAATGTGTTATATAATTAATTAATTAATCAATCAACAGTTATAAACAATTAATTAATAATTAATTAATTAATTAATATTATTAATACTAATCATTGTTTAACTAAAACCATATTAGGACAATTAATTATCTAATTAATTTTACTTAATAACCCCTATGCATCTATTTAACCAGGGTTGATACATGCTTTAAGATGATCGAAACAGTCCTAGGAAATTCAACAAATCCTGTGGATTTTAGCTTGCATCAAATGAAGTAAACTTCATGCTTTTAATTGGGGGGGTCCAGTCTGAACTTGGGAAGCAGATTTGGTTTCGAAGAAGGCTGGTTACTAGAGTAAAGTGAAAATTACATATGACATCCTTACAGATATCTCAGATATTGCTTCACTACCAGTGAGCCTATTCAGTACCCCGGTGAAGTTATCTGGCCCTTTTTACTGACTTTCCTTTCACCACTTCGAATCATAATTATGCAATTAAATGCTAAGATGAGGGCAATCATTTATGAATTTCCTTTCATCATCTTCTTGTAATAGATGGGGGCAATCAAATATGAATTTCCTTTCACCATCTGTCTTATATTTTACTTTTTAAAACATGAAGTGGGGGCAATCAGTTTGTATAAGGCATACCAGGGATGATATCTTTGTAATATTCGCAATGGAGGTCTGTCAACTTTCTTTGATTACTCAGGACCAACCTTCTCTTAACTTTCAAAACACCTTAGCCCGTAGGGAAAAAGGGAAAAATTACTTCCAGGGGCCCTCCTTTGAGCAAGCCTCAATCCTTCAAAGACTGTTAAAAAACCTAGAAGAGTCAGGATCAACCTACGCATAACTTTGTTTAGTAGGAGACTGGGGAGTTTATGAGAACTGGCTTACATTCCAAGGCCTGTTTTCCAGCTTCCAAAGCTAAAACGTAACCTCTTCTTCCCCTATAAGAAACCCGGAAAGGTGTCTGGTTTTGAAGAAGGTAAATTCGTGGACAAAAAAAGGGCGACAGAGAAAGGCCTAGTCTTCGAAAAAATAGAGGTCATGGATTACACCCGACTCTTGGAACCCTTTCTCGGAGATTCTTTACTCCCTCTACTTAATTTAATTTCCCCTTATCTTTATCCGGGTGAAACTTTTAGGACCCAGAGTAAGAAGTCGTTCTTTTAATGACATATCAGGTGAAAACAACATACTTATGAGACTGTTATGACACTTTAGCGATACTTGTTTGAAAAAAAAACATCTCCGGAACTCGTACCTTTGCCTTACCATTTCATTCTCTTCTAAAATAACGGAAAAACCTTTTCTATCACCTATTTTCGGCGAATTGATTCTCCAGTATATGACCATCTGTTTATTCCTTTCTCTCATTTGGGCTATAAGCCGGGATCCTGTAAGGGAACAACACGAAGAGTATCAGGGCTATAAAAGAATTGAATGCATTGAAGATTTTGTATTCCTACTTCTAGAAAAACACTGACCTATTTTATTTGTGATGAAAGTAGACTTACCAAAGAAAAATTCTGAAATAAAAAGGAAAACACAAATCGGTATATACAATGGAAATTTTGGAAACCATTTATTGCATATAGTGCTTTAAATAATGCCCATTGACAGGGGCATTGAGGATTTTACCATCTAGATTCTCTAATAGATGGAGATAAGTCACTCGGGCACTTCAAGGTCAACAGGTAGGACACTATGTCTTTATACCAATCTGATGAGATGAACTTCTCTTCGATTCTGATGGCAGTTAATTGTTCATTGAGCTTGTTCGTGTCTGCGCACTCTTCACATCCCTGTAGGCCATTTATCCCAAGGGATTTGAAATTGGATTCGTCTAAGAGCTTAGCCAAACCTTTTCCCTTTACTAGTCTCATAGTTTTTACCTCCAGGTCAAATTCTTGAATTTTAGCAAGCCACCGTCCCCTTTTCCCATCACTCTCAGACTGAACCAAAATGTTTTTTATCGAATTGGTGGATACATACGCAATTACCTTGGAATGTAACACGTAGGTTCTGAAAGCCTTTAACGCCTTCACCATAGCATATGCTTGTTTTTCCGTTATATCGTATCTAAGTTCAACGTCTCTAAGACTTTTGCTAAAAAAGGCTATTGGTTGCTCGAAACATTCTTCATTGTTTTGGAGGAGTACCGCAACAAGTGTGTGTTCAGAGGTGAACGAGAAGATTAGAAAATCCTTTAGATAATCAGGGCTAGAAAGTATGGGTGACTCGCTTATAACTTTCTTGATGTGTGCAAATGATGCTTTGGCTTCTGCTATCCATTTCACTTCGTTGTTCTTCTTCAGCATATCTGTGATCAATTTCACGATTTCAACAAAGTTTGGGATAAATCTCCTCAAAAAAAATATTTTTCCTAAGAATGACTGAATATCTTTTACATTCGTAGGAATATTTATTGTGTCTATAGCTTCAACTCTTTTAGGATAAATTTTAATTCCATCTCGAGACACAATATGGCCCAAGAGTTTACCTTCTTACATAGCAAAGTGAGACTTTTTGGGGTTTAAGGACAAACCAAACATGCGGCATTTCTCAAATGTCTACTTGAGATGTATCAGATGATCTTCATCGGATTTAGAAAAAATGGTCAGATCATCAAGATAGATAACTAAAAATTTGTCCCTTTCGCCGATGAAAGTGATATCCATAGCACGTTGGAAAGTAGCATCTGCATTCATTAAACCAAAAGGCATTTTTTCATACATAAATGTACCCAAAAGGGTGGTGAAGGCTGTTTTTTCTTTATCATGCTCGTTGACAGCAATTTGATTGTACCCGGAAAACCCATCGATCTTCGACATCCTATTTGCCCCAACTACTTTTTATAAAATGTGATCCATTTTGGGTAGAGGGTAATTGTCTTTGAGGGAGGACTTATTTAGATTTCTAAAATCAACACACAGTCTGATCTCCCCACTTTTCTTTCTAACCGAGACCAAGTTCACTACCCAGTCAGAGTACCCAGTGTAAGTTTTTGTATGAAAGGTTTGACACCAGGCTTTAGAGGTATCTTGTGTTCAATCACAGTGGTGTCATAGGTTCTCATCTATTCGTATGACCAAGCGAAAATGTCTTTATACCACCCGAGTAAGTCTTTATACTTGCTTTTTACCTCGGGAGGAAGGTACTTTGATATTTTTACTATCCTAGGCTCCTCTTCGGTCCCTATGTCGTAGTCTTCAACCTCTTCAGGTTGGGGTTGCAAAGTTGATTTTAAGGGCATATCATTTTGGTCGAACAGTCTCTCCAGAGGGATTAGTCCCTTTAGAATCTGATTTTTCTTTAAAACTAACATGCGATGATTAACGATCTTTTCCTAGAACCCCTGAGGATCCTCTCCCTCTTGCATGATCCATGTGTGGTCATTTTGATTTTCTTGGTCAATGTGAGTTTCGGCAAAGTCGTCCACCATTTCGAGGAACTTCCTGATTTGTTCGTCATCCTTAAACACTTGCTAGTGTTGGATGTTGTTTGGTATGGAAGGTCTATTCCTCACCTCTATATGGTACCTTAGTTTGAAAGTCATAGGGGGGGGAAACATTGAGGCTGCTTTGGCTAATGAATCGGCTTGTAGGTTTTCAGCACGTGGGATGAAATGAACATTTACCGATGAGAAGAAATTTTCTATTAAATCCCAGGCACAATTCTTGTAAGATCTGAATCTTGGGTGTTTGGCCTGGTACTGCCGATTTATCTATTTTACTATCAACTCTGTGTCTCTATATACTTCCAAGTTTTTTATGTTTATCTTCCTGGCATCTTCCAACCCTAAGACTAGGGCCTCATACTCACATACGTTGTTGGTGTAGTCTATATCCCACTGAAGCCTGTAAGAGAAAGGAATCACAAATTCATTTTTAGGTTCTACAAACAATACTCCTACACCTGCTCTTTCATATGACAAGGCGCCGTCAAAAAACATTTTCCAAATTCTAGTGCTATACATATTTTCATCTATATTTCCTGATTCATTTTCATTTATGTAATTGTCTTCTGTACAGCTATTTACACCATCATCAAAAGACAAAATACAATTTCCTAGATCTTGATCGGAAACATAAACAGGATAATTGTTAGGATTGTGTGGGTCGCTCACTGTGTATGCTAGCCTCGTTTCTCTGTATAGCCGACTAAATTTCCCACCAAACACATGAATCATGGTGTAGGTCATGTCTAGCTGAAGAGACCCCCCAAGTTTGGCTCCCCGTGACCTAGATAGTAGCAAGCCATACCTCGGAGGTATATCGACGATAACTACATCCATCAGGATGCTTTTCACCGAAACCTATGCAAGAGTGACTACTAAATCTTTTATCATACCCATGCACTTAACTCTCCTTGAATCGAAAGAGTAGAGGTGTCCATAAGGCCTGGTGATCTCGAGGCCTAGTCTGTCCATAATAGTCTTGGGCATTACATTATGTGAGGCTCCAGAATCTAGCATGCAGTTATTTAGCAGTCGATCATGCACATTTAGGGTAATATAGAAGAGAGCGATGGTGTCTCTGGCACCCTCAAAATGTGTACCAAAAGTGATATTAGGCTTATCATCTTCCAAGTTTATCACGTCAGAGTGAATTTCTAGATCTGAAAAACCTATCATTTTGATTATCTGCTTTCGATACACAGGATTCTTTGCTAATTCAACCAGAGGGATTGGTATTTTGATCTTATTTATCTCATTTTCAAGGTTGAAACCTCCCCCACTTTTTTCCTTTTCTCTAGTTGAAACCTCAGACTCCTTTTCTAACTTATTTGTTTGTGCTGATTGATTTTCCATGAGTTTATTTACTGGTATACATGTTTCAGTGGTCTTAGTTCTCTTTGCTTGGGTCTCAACCTCCTTTACTTTGGGATTCTTTGAATCTACCTCTTTTATTTTGCTATTAGGTATCTCGGTATCCTTTGGGGCGGGCTCGTAAATTTCGCCTCTAGGAATAATTTTCTTAGGTTGAGGAGTCGACACAGGTTTGTTTTTAGGCCTCAAGTTGTACTTATGTTGGACCTCAGCCATTATTGAATCGGTCATTTCTTGATAGACAAAAACATCAGTGTTGTTTATGTCATCATCTTTATTTGACAGTTGTTGAGTTTCCAAGGACTTCTCATAATCTTCTTTAGTTAAATAAGGTTGTGTGCAGTCGTCACCCAAATTTTTCACATCTTCTTCCAGATCCTCGAAATCTTGCAGGTCATTTCCTCCTATAAAATTTTCTCTTTTTAAAGGAGTTTGAATTTTCTGGTCTTCATTTTTAATCTATCTTTGTTGATTTTGAGGGTTTGGGTTTCTTCTGAATTCCCTCTTGACGAAAGGATCTACCTTGGATTGATCTAGCTCCATTTTGGAAATCTTGTTTGATAATTCTTTGATTATCCTAGCCATGTCATCCATTTTATCATCTGAGGATCTACTAGGCCCTAAGGGTCACGCTTGTTCCCTAAAATGTTTGATTTCTCAGTTTCTTGTTTCTACTTTTGTTTTTAATTTTCCAGAAGGCATCATGTTAGATTCAATCTCTACGGTGTCGTCTTTCATTCGAGTCAGGGTATCCCCTCTCCTTTCTCTCAACAGAAGTGCAAGATCATGTTCAAAGGCTCCCGCAAAGGTTACCTTGGTTGTAGGTTGGGATGGTTTAACTTTGACTGGGATCTTATTATATAACTTGTTAAACCTTCGAATGAATTCCATAACAGTTTTCGAATTTTTTTTCTTCAAAGACTCGAACTTGGTCAAATAGTACAAATGGTCTTTTCTTTCACCCCATTGTCTAAGAAAAGCGTCTTCTAGGGCATCATAGGATAATATCGAACTTGCGGGTAGACTTCAAAACCAGGCTCATACCTATCCTTCGAAAGTTTGAACTAATAACCTCAAATATACATCTTCGTGTTCGAGACCTAGGATATCTATGAATTGATCGAAGAAATTTATATGTTTTTCCGCGGTCAGGTCCCCTTCCCCTGTAAATCTAGGTAAGTTTTTCATGTACTTTTTAGGAAGGTCATGAAGAGGGACATGTAGGACCAGAGGTGCATATATGGAAACTGCTTTAGTGAAAAATCTAGGAGGCGGGGGCAGCCCTTGGCCCTCCCCTCCTCCTCTTGGAGCTCCTCCACCTCCTAACACCCCTCATGTGGCTGCCATCAATACTATTGGATAGGAAAACAGTGCATTATACAGAGGGTTCTGGAACACTAAAAGTGAATCTTTAGCTTTTTCGAGAGATGAGAAAACTGAAGAAGGGGGAAAAGGGATGCAAGGGCTTGGTTCCTCATATTTGCAAGAGATGTAATCAAGGGAGCTTATGGGCATGGAATCTGAATGTATGGTATACTCTTCGAGACTCTGCGAGATCAGGAAATCTAACTGAAGAGTAGGCGGGATATTTCTCACTGTTAAAATTACTGAGGGGTTTTCACCTTTGTGTATGCCAAAAGTGGTCGAATGAATTTCATTTTTTACTTCAGGGAGAGCTAAAGTTGGGTTAAGTGTTTCAGGGGGGGGTTCGTGCGAAGTTAGGTGTTCAAAAGGAATCTTATTTTTGGGTTGTGTGTGCCTAAGCTGGTAGACCGCAGTGGTTGGCTTAAGGCAACATCTTGTTTTCAGTATTTCCTTAGGATCAAAAATGGGCATGGTCTGTTTACCATCCGGGTTTTGTCTAGTGTTCCTTCGACTGGATTCCAGCTTACTTAAACGTGGAGTTACCAAATGAATGATAAAAGAAAATCCTTTAAAAGGTGTTCACCCTTTTTTCACCCTCAAAGGGTAGAAACTTGCACAAATGTCATTCTCCCAGGGAAAAGGTTTTGTAACCTCAATCCTCGACAACAGTGTCAGAAAGATGTTGTTCTAGACTCTGTACTTAAGGCTAAAAAGTACAGGGTCTAGGAATCCGAAAGTGAGTAGAAGATAAAAAGGGGAAAAAATCAACCCTCGGGAAAAGGGAAGCTAAGGCTAATTTCTAGGTTGTCTCTATCTCACTTCCAATAGTTCCTGGATGTTGATATCCCGTTCAATTGCAGCCCATGAATGTTCAAGTTTGACCTGGGTGATGGCGGTTTTAAGTATGGTGTCAAATAGGTTCAAAGCGATGCTGGTTTGATCTGATAGGCCAGGTTCACTGTTGGGTTGTCTTGCAATGGGCACAATCATGGAGGAACAAAAAATGAAAAGAAAGTTCGAGGTTTAAAATGCCACTTCAATTTTTTTTATTTAACCATATAAAAGAGAAATTTTGAAATCTGATGTTAAAGATAGAACACAAACCAAAGGCCTTCTCCCGTAACTAAGTTAAATTTTTAAAGAATCATGTATGAAATGTGAGAAAACATTAAGCAATCGACAATACGAGGCCCCTATCAAGGGAGAATCTCGCCCTGTGGACAGAAGAAGAAAAAGCCAAGAAGTAATCTAACGAAGCATAAAATATAGAGATCTAAAAAGTTCACAGCTCTTGTACCTGCTGATAGCTGATATAGATGAAAAACTGCAAGTGATTAGACGAATAAAATTTGGTCACCACAGTAGAAGCTGCACTAAATTGTAGCTAAGCATTCATCAGAAATATATATGTGAAATGAAACTTAATATAAGATAACAAAGAAAGCAAAACTCATAACTCATTCTTCACGGAATCAAGAATCTTCGGATTTCTTTGTATTAATTTCCAAAAGGGAGAAAGTCTCTATTACAATTGGCCAAGAAAGGTCCAGCCCTAGTTCTCACTTCAAAATCCATATTTATACAAACTTCTAAACGCTAGAATCTCAATCGTTTCAGAAGTTTTCGGTTACAAAATGGGAAATTTATGCGTTTCACTTTTTTGTCATTGTCCTCCTTCCTGCAGGCAGAGCACCTTCCTTTCTTTACTCTTTGGGTTCTAAAAATAGAACAAACAGACCTCAGTCATTATTTGACACCAGAAGCCTGTCCTTTCGCCTGCTCGGTGCAAGTGATGCACCTCTCCACCAACTGTACTATCAACCTGGAAGGCTCTGTTTAGTTGCTCGCTTCAAGAGTGTAACAATTCTTCACCAGCTATGGTAAAATATTTCCCACTTGTCGGTCCTCTGTGAGGATGGAGCATAACTGTAAATTTGGTTGTACTAGCCACTTGTCCATTTGGGTCATATCAACCTGACTGATCTGGGATATCTCCACTTCCTGCTCCTCCATGTTTTCTTATATATCCAACAGATGTTTAGCTATATTTATTTTACCCAGTGTCCCAGCACTAATCTCCTTATCAAGGTCTAGCAAACCTTTACTTATTAAAGAGAACGTTTCCTCACAAAAATTCTTTACTTCGTTAGATCTCCCCCTGCTTTCCGATATGTTCTGCTCCCAGATCTTCAGCAGGATATTACCTATGGTTTGTTCTGCGATGGATAATTTTGAGGTGCTGACCAGCTCTATCCACACTATAGCTATAACAACGCCTTGGAAAGCAACCCGTGCTGCCCGGACTTCTCTCTCTCTCTCAGAAATGTTCTCTAACATCTGCTCTATCATCTGGAAATGGTTTTGAATGGTTCTCACCTTTTCAAGCAAGTTTTGTTGAGCCGTAAGTAACTTATGTCAAATATCGGCGGCCTGCGATCTAAACATTTCTATGTCTACAACCTGTTTCTTGGCCACCTCCAATTTCGACTGCAACTCTATAATCCGCTGCCCCTACTGGCTTACCTGTGTTTGACTAGTTTGCGCTGACTAGCGCACCTGCTCGAGGTCAGACCTGAGCTTCTCGATTTCATGCAGGTCAGTTGTTCGGGCTTCCTCAAGGCTCATGCTCACCTCATCCCTGACATTCGCTTCGGCAGTAGCTACCTTAGCTTCCAATTTACTGATTAGGAGGTTCTATCGTTTCAAGTGGGTCGTCAAAGTCCCAACTGAGTATTGATTGGTAGTAGCATAAGCCCCTAGCGTCTCGACTATCTCCTCTACAAATTTTTCCTCTTTCGCGGCCTTCCCATCTATCATGATTTTAAATTTTTTAGCTACTACGCCCTATTTTTGATAAAATCCTTGCCTTACCATGACCTTTCTTTTCTTATCAAAGAAAAATTCATTGGGAGGCATCTCCTCTACAGAAATAGGCGTCAGTTCTTCATTGAAAATCCATCCCTCGTTAGGATTCCCCTTTGTGAACTGCAAGGGTGTGACAATAGCAATCAGACTACCAATTTGCTTGGATGTTTGTTTCAGGGTGACTTTTGTAGTTAGCTCGTTTGGCGCACCCTTTTCGAGGTTTCCTTCCTACTTCTGGGGGACTTCGGCTCCTAGCCTTGAGGTTCCAGCCTCCCTAGTTTTACCTTGGTCCTTCTCCCTGCTAGGACTCGAGTCCTTTGCACTTTTGGCTCCTGTCTTCCTTGTAACTGGAAGCTCTGGGGCTTCACCCCATAAAATTTGGGGGAGACAACTCTGTCGGTGTTCTCAAAATTTCAAAAATTTGGCCATGTCTCCAGGTGGCAAGGCTTGAATTCGACTTAGGACATCTGCGAAGCACCTCGCGCCCCAGAATATTTTGTCATGTGGAGAATCCTCATTTTCATACCTCTTCAGGCCACAACTTTCTAGGTGATTGCTCATAATCCTACTAGGGTCATGCTTCTTAAACTCAATGTCTACCAGCTTCATTTCTTCCAGAGCCGTAGCCTCAGCTTTGGCATGGCCAAAATCTAACAAGGAATATGCACCGATATGAATAGGGAAGGGATGCCATACCTTTTTTGATACTCCTTTGAGCTCCTTGATTATTTTGTCAAGCACAGACTGTCTGGTGATCTCACGGCACAATAGCTTATTTGGCAGGAATAGCGGGGGGGACTATGGAGGGACAGAGCTGTCGAAAACCCTGATATACAAAAATTATGCCTCTAGATACCAATCTGCCACACTGCCTAGGTTGGTCGCGATGCTTTCTGATATCCTGGGAGGCAGCTGGCCAAAAATGGTGACATGCAATGGCACCATTACCCAGTTGAAGATCTTGTAGACAAATTCTTTGGCCTTATCCTCCCAAAGTTTTGAGTGGTAGACATGGATAGGCTCTGTACTAGATGGAGTCTAGCTCTAGCTCATTAGAGGGAAAGATGTCATGAAACAAATGGTGTCCATGATGTAGGCAGACATAAAAAACAAAGTTGCTTTCCCACTCGTCTTCTGCGCTCAATATTCAGTAATTTGACTGGTTAGACTGTCTGATAGCAATTTGGCCCAGTCGAAAGAAATCCCTTCAGCAACTGTATGAATCAGAGGCACCCATGGGAGGAAAGAGTGTGTGGTATCCTCCCTCCCATAAAACCTACAGGCCCTCATTGTTATGTACCTGAATGGTGGCTCTAAGGAGGAGACTGAATACATTCCATTAGAATATGCCCTAAATTTTGTGGGGTGAAAAACCCAATCCCTGATCAGGTTGGACAAGTTTCTTCCATATTGATCGCATTCCTTCTCCTTGAAACCTTCCATAAATTTGGCATTGTGCATGAAGTTTGGTGTGGGTGACAGTTGATACATTGCCTGCAAATGTTCTGGTCTAAAAGACCCAACCATCACCTTCTGTTCACTGATAATAGTCCTGGTTGGGATATCCACATGATCTAGCACCCATATGATCATATCATAATAGGGAAGGGGCCATGGCCTTGCTTCTATTTTGTGCATTTCTTCCTGCATGACAATTTTGTATCTGGTGGCCAAATCATCCTTCTCATTATTATTGGAAGCATCTGAACAATTCACCGATTCGGACTGAAGGATGTTGGAGATGTATGTGCAGGTTTTGACAGTATTAATACTTTGGGGTGAAGTATCAGAAACAAAATCGGATCCTTGACTTGAACTTTCAGCAGCCACCTTGAACGCATTTCGTGGAGCCATGAAAGAAAATTTTGTATGCAGATCACCTATAGTAAGAATTGTAAATACAGACAGAAGTTATCCTGATGAAAAAAGATCTGCGTGCAAAATAGAAATGAAATTGAAATAATGAAACAAACCCCTTATCTTAGTCATTTAAAACCTTGGTGTCCTTGGGAACCAAACGATCAAATCGCTTAAAGAAATATTTAGCAGTAAAAATGAGATCCTACTATCTGTCACCTTGTCGTAGTCCAAATAAATGCCATAATTGTTTGACGAGTCATACCATGAATTAGTGTAAAAAACATTTAAAATTACTCCACAGATGGTGCGTATTAAAGTTTTCATTGATGCATCGATTAATCCTTCTTATTTGTTTTAATTAAGCATGTTTTAGTCTTTAATCCTCCTTTTTCGGTGTTCGGCGTATCGGGAGAATTCACTACTACCCTTTGAGCCCTCGAAACCCAAAATCGTGATGATGCGATTTAGTTTAAAAAATGTGATCTGACTTAAGCTCTTAATTAACCCAATCTTAATTAATAAAAATCATGACTTTGTGACTCGGGGCTACGAAGGTATAGTTTTTTTTTAGAGCAATCGCCGAGTCACGAAACCCCGACGGTACTTAACTCGGGTTTAAAGTGACTTACCCCTGACACTAACCTGGTTAAAATTTTAAAATTGTTTCGCGACTTTGCATATCAGAGTAAACTATAGTGGTGATAGACTCAAGTGACTTAGGACTCACGGTGACTTAGGACTATAGCGGCTATCGCCACTTCGCATGTCGGGGTAAACTTTTTATTTCAAGAATCACATTTCAACAACTTGTAAAAGGCAGGTCCAACACTCACCTTCACACAAATGTTGAAGTTAAGGCTGAACACAAACTTGTTGACCTTTAGGTTCTCTGTGTTCAAATGTGGAGCATACCAAAGAAGCTCCATAAATTTGGCCTCATACTCTGGCACCGTATGACCACCCTATTGTAAGGTGTTGAACTCATTGAGTTGGTGCTCGATGAATTCCTCTGACAAATACCTCTCTCGTAACTGCTCCTCGAACAGTTCCCATGAGACGTCTTCGACGACCATGTTTAGTTGAGGCAAGTGTGTCTTCCACCATAAAAGAGCACTCTAGTTCAGTTGAAATACCGCCATGCAGACCCTCATGTTGGAGGTGTAGTCACAAAGTGCAAAGCACATCACCATGTTATCCAACCATGCCTCGGTGACTAAGTCGTCCATGGCACCCATGAACTCAAGAAACTTCAACTTATCAAGTTCTCTGTGAATGCTACCACTACCAGTTGGGGCATGTTGTGAACCCTCATGGGGTACAGACGCTCTGGCTTCATCTATATCTAGTCGGTTAATCAAGGCCTATGACATCCTCTGAAAGGACCTCATCAAACCAACCACATATCCCACCGCAACCTGCTCCTACCCAATGACTTGTTCTTCTCCCTAAGGGTTAGACCCCTCTGGCATGGATGCTACTGGAGGTGTCACACCTCTCCCTCTAGCACCACGTCATCTATCTCCACAGCATCCTCTAACCATGATTACCTACATGGACAAATTTCAATTTTAATTAGCAATAAGTTATTAATCAAGTGTTTAATACAATGGAAGGCGTAATGATCCCAAGTCACAGGATTGAACATGCTCTGATACCATATATAACCTCCCCTCCATTACGACAACCAGTAGTGATCTACAATAGGTAAATATTTTTTTTTNTCATGCATTAGGAAATTAAACATCACTACATAATGAATAACAACACCATCGACACATCATCCTAATTAATAAAGAAACATAATTAATGCATTGTCATAATTAATAACGACACATATTTAACACATCATTGCAATAATTAACGACACATAATCAACACCTTATCACAACAAATAATGACACGTATATCAATGCATCACCATAATTAATAGCGACGCAAATCAACACATCATGATCAACTAAAGTAAGATACTAATAATAGATTAATCATGTCACTGAATATTAAAGGAAAATACGTGCCCATCATATCCTGCATGGTTATGACCTCCAAGGCACATAAGCAACGCTCAAGTCCAAGATTCATCCAATTGATTTTGACCACTTAAGGTCTCAGGAATGGCGTCTCTTCTAAGGAACAAGGAGATATCTAATCCCATAACCAACTTCTATCCTAAACATTGTGACTAGATTCTAATAATAAGGCATGGAATCACACGTAATTAATATTGTCAATAATAACCTGTACACAAATAACACTGCATCTTATGCTAAGAATAACAAGGACAATAGGTCAATAACTGCATCATTCCTATGTTATTTTAGGACCTTTAACTAGTATCGCAACACAATAAACATGTATCATAAGTATCTATCATTTTCATGGACGTCCAAGGAAAATCTACTTTACTTAATCAAACTTCAAGAAATAATTAAGTGCATGGTTAAGGTAATGATACATGGAAATAGTAAAACCACAAAAGCATAAGAATAACTTTTGTAACAGATAGAGATCTATTCTAATCATCATTAGTAAATTTTCCAGGGTCAAATTTGTTAAGTTCAAGCATCATTATCAAGTGCTACAAATTTTGTAGAAACAACCCCCAAGTAGGAAAACCATGTATCTTACTAACCCATATATATAATTAGACAATGACTAAGGAATTTAATACTAATTTACATCCCCATTTAAAATCCCATAAGAAGATTACAATCTTCCTTAGCCACATTCAAATTCAAAACCAATTTGTGTATGTATATCCTCTTATAGGAAACCATAAGGGAGTCAAATATTCTCCAAGCAATGCTTTAGGATTCCACTAGTACTTGAGTATCTTTTAACTATAATAAGGCTATTCATAATAGGCGAATTAAGTATTCAAGGCACTTGCAATCAATATAAGAGAATTAAAGGAGGTCAATGCCTTAAAGATGTAAAAAGGGTTCTAAGCCAACCTTCATGTCAATATAAAGGTTATAGGAGATCACATCAAACAAGTAATGTGTAAAGGTTCAACTACTTTACATACCCACTAAAAAGGGATACTAAGCGATCAACCATACCATACTCTAATAATAAGTTAGACATGTAGACCTTTAGATTATAAGAAAGGATTTAAAGGTGAATATCTCACTTACCCAATCGACACTAATAGTCATCTACCTATTTAAAGGTACATGATAACATAATAGTTGTCTACCTATTTATTGACATCAATTACCAATCCATCATACACTACAACATTCATGAGTATATTCCATAATAAAAACATTCAACATATTTAGGTAGAGAATGTCCATGATAAAGTGAGTGCGACTATTTAATGCTAACCATCTCTATCCATTTAATTATTGGGAAAATAAATCTCATTAACTTTTGAAGAAACTAATATCCCAATCTCAATTTTTATTGACCTTGTTTTCTGTCATAATTTTAATCATTTAAAAACATGACTCTTAATAAGCAACCCATGTTACAAGTTCCTTCATTTACTAAGTCCAGCTGCTTCTCTTTCTATCTTTAACATTTAAATATAATTGAAATTGGAAGGCGCTATTACTCATAGAATCAGACTATATGAGAGGAACAATATTTGAAACTCCACACCAAACCCTCCATAGTGATACCTAAATAAAGATAAATGCATACTTCTGATGAATAAAATTACATTTTGTGTCCTTTTTAGCCATTGTCTCTTAGAAGAGTGGGAGATCAGATTATGACCATAATCATTGTCCCCTGAGAAGTTCAAGGTATATGCAGTATGATTCGGAAATTGTGTGCTTAAGATTAATATATCACACAGAAATCGAGGTCACACAGCCTGGACTTCCTTTTTGACGGTTGACCAAAATCATTTAAGAGAAGGAAGAAACCGAACATGTTTTTTAGAGGAAGTTCGACATGTAGATGTTGGTAGTAAGCAGCTCCACCATAATTATGTAAAGGGAAAGGCGCGTTGAGGAATATTTATCAAATTATGGGAAGGAAGGGAGAAATGTTCCATATTTAGACAACCCGGAGCGTATTTTCTAACAAGAGACTGACTCCCTGATCTTAAAATATAATGAGTTGGAGGCGTAAGCCCCTTATGAACTACTGGTTGAGATAGAAGGATGATTAAAAAAAATTGACACTCAGATCTATGAGAAAGAAATAATCAAAATCGCAGTAAGGTCGAATTTATCAGTCATTCAATCAGTTTAGTTATTCCCATATTTCATCCATGAAAAGGGGAAATATTTTATTTACCCACCCCTAGCGGTAACACGGAGTTTATAGGACCCAATAGGTGGCAGATCGCAAGTGCTCAAGTTCAACGGTCACGGATTTTTAGGGGCAGAAGTTGCGTAGAGGATAATTCCTGAAGGCGGACTGAAGAATAAACCACGTTTTTTAGTCAAGAACATGTTGTGCCACTGGGTGCATTTCGAGGTGAGAAGCGGGTTGCCCAAACCACTCCCTTGTGCCCTCGAAATTGGAAAAATATATAAAGGGGGAACTTGTCGTTTATTTTATTACTTTTCAAAAACACTGGAACATTTGAAAGTTGGCGCGACCACTCCATTCAACTGAATATCAATACTGCACCAAGCTCACACCTTTTCCACTCATTTCTAGGTATTTTTTCATCGCCACCATGGACCCTATCATAATGCCAGTGACAGAGAAAGACCCCATATCGAACGAAGAAGTCCTAATTGACCAAGATTCATATGTGTTCGACACTAAAATCACCATTTCACCCATCTCCGTGTCCAGAGCTAATCTGTCTGATAATGCAGAGAAGCAGATACCCTTCCTTGTAGCAATCCAGGCCAGTATAGTCCCTTACGTTGTCGAGGTTGCTTTCCCTTTGCCCGAGTTCATAGGTTGGTGCACAAAGAAGTATTCACAGGAAGAGAAATTTGTCGTCAATAAATAAGGTTATGAGGTCCTGTGTAGGGTAAAGAGTCTATTAATTCGAGGTTCCCTTCGAATACCAGAGTCTTTCTCCACAGTGCCTAAATCATTCGAGGAAGAAAAGATAATTAGGGTTTACAGGAAGTGTCCATCAAAAGTCAAAGATCAATTTTTACAGACAATTTTCAAACCAGAGCATTTTTCATAAATTTTGTCTTTGCCAATGAGTGTGAGTGTCATGGTTATTAAGGTCCAATGGGTTTGTTCTCTACTGAGTCAAATTTTAGGTCTAGATAATGATAATCATGTGGTCGAGGTCATGTTTGTTTTCCTGTTGGAATTCTTTCAGTCAGAGTCCATTCTGTCAGTCCGTGTCAGTTTCGATACATTCATAGCTGATAATATCCACAAATAGTTAGTGAATTTTCAATCACTAAGACATCTTAGGTATTACACATACTTGTTGAATATTTTCTTGGAAAAAAATAAGAGAAAATTTCCTGGAGCAACATTCATATCAACTGAATGTAATAGGAGCATGCTTCTTATCTTCATCAACAAAGTCATGTCCAGGGTTTACTGTTTGATTTTCAACACTAGCCTACCCAGAGTCCTGTATGACATGAGGAGCTATTTACATCCAAATCCATAAAATCAAGTGGGGGACTGGGTATTTTTCATGCATTCAACAGTGGGATGGGTTTATGGTTGTCATGAATACCCCTATCTTCTGCCTATTTTTCTAACACCCAGAGTCTTTTCCCTTGAATTCATCAAGAAAATATTCATATCAATGACAAAGCATTTCTTAAAATTGCACAAAGCCTCCAAACTCAAATTCCCTTTCATCATTGGACCTTTCATTGTCAAGACTAGATCATTCTTATCTTAGATCTAGGCAAAGCTCAAAGAGTTTGGATTTGCACAAAGAAGATATGATCCACATAAGATCATATCCAAGAGAAGACTCACTACTACATTGGGAGAAAATTACGACGAAATATTACGACGGTTTGAAACTTCTTCATATTTTTTTTGCTTTTTTTGGACTAAATATTGTTACACATCAAAATTACTCACTTTGATAGTGTCACAAGTCTCGTCATTACAAAGGTTGCAAGTGTTGCATTTTTCTCACAAGGTCGCAAGTGTTGCATGTTTCTCACAAGTGTCAGAAAGTGTCAGGGAAGCATACTGCCATGATGCCTATGTCATGCCTATAACGA
>SNQJ01S0044410.1:48937-75287 GCA_010110895.2 Picea sitchensis | reverse complement strand
ATTTGAGACAGAATTGGAACATTGTGTTGGCCTCCTCCTTATAGAGAATTGAAAAGAACTCCAAATGACTATCTTGTGTAAATCAGTGAGAAAGAAGATCTGATGAGTTGGAGGTCCCTGTGGCTGAGCACAGGTGAACGTGTGAATTTCCATGAGTTAGGTGCATCGTTTTGAGACAGAGATGAAACAATGCATTAGCCTCCTCTGAGCAGAGAGTTGAAATGATGAACTCCAGATGACTCTCATGTGTAATGCAGTGGGAAACAAGATCTGCTAAGTTGGGCGTGCATGTGTATGAGCACAGGAGAACGTGATCCTAGTGGCTGAGCACTATTGAGTGTGGTTCTCCTATGAGACGCAATGAAATAGAGATGTGGACATCCCTGTGGATGTGTCCCTAGTGGCTGAGCACTAGTGGGTGTATGAGATCCCTTTCTATATTGTTCAAGAGTCAGACTTACCTGTAACCCTATTTGTAATGTAAAGGGTACAGGTCAGCCCCACCTTAATGTAAAATATAATTAATGTAAAAAAGATAATTAATATAAAAGATAATTAATATGGTAATTATTAATTATATTTTGAGTTATTGAGGTCGGCTCTATTGTGCCAATAGACACATCATTTGATGTGACAAGTCTTATATAAATAAAGATGAATCCCTCTCGATGGTGGATTTATGGGGAAGGAAGGCCGAGTTTAAGGCCTATTTTGAGGCCAATCTTTTCGGACAGTAGTAAGGTCATTCGTCCTGTTATATTAGCATTATATATCCATATGTTATGATGCTACTTGGGATATTAAAACAGGTTCGAAATAGTGCTATAGCTAAAGGAAAAATTTATGTAACACATCACTACAAATAATCGCGGAATAAGAAACAATGACGAGGTTCGAGCATGCCAGAAACATCTGTAATATACATTTGATTGAAGGAGTTGAGGATGCAGGTTCAATGTTTGACACCTTAAAGTAGATAGTTATGTTTGGCTTATGAAGCATGGAAAGAAAGATGGAAACTTATATTGGTTGGTACTTATAAGTTAAGGACAAAAATGGTTGACATGTTGCCAAGCATAATGGTCATAATGAAAACCAATATTGATCGACCTTTTACAGTTTAAAGGAAACAAAGAAATCTCATCATTTCTACTTGGGTCATCTACGAATTCATATTGAAACCCTTAAATACAGATCTAAAGTCAAGTTGCAACAATGTTAAGTAGCAGCAGGAGCTACAAGGATGGCTACAAGAGTGTGTCTGGAATCTTGTTGAATGGACATGACCTTGATAAGATAAAACAATAAAGGTTGATGCASACTTCGTCAGAGACTTGTGGGGTATAGGTGGCTACAAAGAAAACAAGCAAGGATCGTCATTGATCGTCATGACATTGACAAACAAGCAGAACCTCCATTGGTGAACACTCTCAGGTATGCACTTGTATATATGTGYTATTTTCATCATCGTCATAAGGGTACTTGTAGGAGGAAGGAACCCCTAGTGCAATCATGGACCGAGATAAGTCGCAATGCTTTCAGAAGAACAACACACTGGAAGTGAAGACTCCAGGTTTGATTGTTTTAATTAGCATGTTGCATTGCAAGTAGGTGTTGTAGCTGTGACAACAATCCTTAAATTGTTTTGATTCTAGAGATGTACTCATAAGTCTCCTCTAGGATATATTCTTGTCTTGTTTCCTTTCGTTTGTTTCCTTGTTCCAGACAGGTTAACAACAAAGGAATATGTTTTTACTTCAAGACTTCAGAGGGAGTCAAAACTATTTGAGAAGAAGGAAAAGAAAAATACCTTCTCCCCCTCAGTAGTTTAGAGGGAGACAACCACTGATATAGTTGATCCAGTTGCTCTAGTTGATATTCCCAGGGACTTTACAGTAGGCCATAAAAGGCCTATCTGGGCTTGACAAACTTTGCAAGAGGCAGAAATACATGCAGCTAATGGAAGTGTCGAGAAATACAAAAACGAGACTTGTAGTCAGAGGATTCTCACAAGCAGAAGGAGTGAACTATAATGAAACATATTGATCCAATAGCCCGATGCACTCTCATCTGTACTACCATCCATGAGTTGGAAACTACATCAGACAGATGGACTCTTGATGAAGTTTGGGTTTCAACAAGAGTGTTGTTGATCCAATCCTATACTATTACATTGTTGGTGACGAGAACCTGATTTTGATGACTTATTCAAACATTTGTGTTGTTACAAGCAAGCATTGACTTCTGATTTCGAGATGAAGGATCTGGGTATGATACACTACTTATTGGAACAAGAAGTATGACAGAGGACAAATGAGATTTTTCCTAAGTCAAGGAAAATATACAGTGGAGATATTAAAGAAGTTTAGTATAACAGAATGCAAATCCATGTCTACACCAATGGTGGTGGATTTGACGAAAAATAAATGATTATGATTTAGACGAGATTGATCCACATGTGTACCGACATCTGATTGGATCATTGTTGTATCTGGTTAACACCAGACTTGATATATGTTATGCAACGAATGTGCTTAGAAAAATCCATGAGTCAGCTGAGACAAACTCACTAGATAACAGTAAAGCAAGTATTGAGATATATATACCAGGCACAGTTGGATATGGCCTGAGATATCCCTCCAATGTGAACTTGAGTTTGCAAGGATATGTCGATACAGATTGAGCAAAGAGTACAATGGACTAGAAGAGCACATCTAGTTGTTATTTTACCTTGGAGTTTACCATGGTTTCCTGGTGCAGCACGACACAAAGCTCCGTGGCCTTAAGTACCGCAAAAGCATAGTATATAGCATTGAGTGTGGTAGTTTGCGAAGCAGTGTGGCTTCTGACAGATTTATTTGATCATGAGATGAATCTTATTATTACTTGTGATAAACAGAGTTGTGTGAAGCTCTCTGAGAACCATGTGTTCTATGATAGATCGAAACACATTGAGATAAAATATAATTATATCAGAGACATGTTGCAGAGGAAAGCAGTGCATGTGTAGTATCTTCCTACACATGAGAAGATTGCAGATAGCTGCACCAAATCGCTTGCCAATATGAAGTGTGAGTACTTCTGTGAGAAACTAGCTTGGTGAAGATTACTTCCCTAGCTGAGAGGGAGTGTTGATGATTACAACCAGGACGAAGTTCGAATACGTCTGTGCGAGACCTAACCTGATGGAGAATGCCTCCCTAGCTGAGAGGGAGTGTTGATGATTATAGTTGCATGAGACATCCTCTAGGACACATACCAGAGAGAGAGCCCCCAAGTTGGGTGTGTGGTTCCTATATGAGACAGAACTGGAATGTTGTGTTGGCCTCCTCCTTACAGAGAGTTGAGAAGAACTCCAGATGACTCTCCTATGTAACGCAGTGAGAAAGAAGATCCGTTGAGTTGGACGTGCATGTGGTTGAGCACAAGTGAACGTGTGAATTTCCATGAGTTGGGTGCATCGTTTTGAGACAGAGATGAAACGATGTATTAGCCTCCTCTGAGCAGAGAGTTGATATGATGAACTCCAAATGACTCTCCTGTGTAATGCAGTGGGAAAGAAGATCTGTTGATTTGGGCATGCCTTTGTATGAGCACAGGTGAACATGATCCTAGTGGTTGAGCACTAGTGAGTGTGGTTCTCCTGTGAGATGCAGTGAGATAGAGATGTGGACATCCCTGTGGATGTGCCCCTAGTGGCTAAGCACTAGTGGGTGTATGAGATCCCTTGCTATATTGTTCAAGAGTCAGACTTACCTGTAACCCTATTTCTAGTGTAAATGGTACAGGTCGACCCCACCTTAATGTAAAAGATAATTAATATGGTAATTATTTATTATATTTTGAGTTATTGAGGTTGGCCCTATTGTGCCAATAGACACATCATTTGATGTGACAAATATTATATAAATAAAGGTGAATCCCCATTGAGGAAATACACTTATCATTGTGTCATCTCATGATTTAGAAGTTGTGGTCTGAAATTATGAGAATTACAACACCCTCTTGTGTGCTAGGTTTGGTGATGGTGTGGGAGGTCTTTCTCTTGAGGAAAATAGCAAAGGATTGGCTGGGTTTTCTTCCCTTGTTGAGAAGGATTTCCCATGATACTTATCGTGTTCTTGTGCATGGTTATTCTTCTTGTGATCTTGGTTTTTTGTAGTAGAGTAATAGTTAAACAAAAAAATTAAAGAGAATACATGAGCCATAGCTCATTGAAAATCCAACAGGCCAATCAGATGGTTGAGACTACATAGCAACATTTTCCCTAACAGATTTTGTTCCAAACTAAAAATGTACAAAGGAGATTGGGTCATTTGCAACAAACATATGGACAGTTGGTATCATTTCAAGCCTCCAAATATGTCCAAACCCCAGAAGCAAGTGTTGTCCTTTGGATGGTGTCATGGTTGATCACGTGGTAGACACTACCACACCAAACTTCAATAATATGAATAGAAATGGTAGGTATGAGCATTTGGTCCTCCATCAGAATCCCCAGGTAAATGGAAATCACATCCACATGCTAAGGTCATTGGATGCTATCAAAGTTTTGCTACTACATTCTAAATGCATATGCCATACTAACATGCATAGAGATATCTTCATACCTTGTTCTTTTCTTCCTTCAAACTCTAAACCTTAAACCATGTATAATTTCTCTTCTTCATCTTTACGCTTGACAATATTTTCTTGGGCAAGTTGTTATGATCACGCCGTGTAACGCCCAACAAGCTACTACCTTCATTTCTTCCACTCACACTTAAAAATACAATGCCTTCCAAAAATGCAATACACTTCTCTTCATAGATCTCAATATACATTTTGTTGTGTTATTATGGTATGGGATAATAAATTTCTTCTCTACTCCACAACACAAGAATATCTTCAACAATTTTTTTTCTCAAATTTCCTTGCTCAAAGACAACAAAAAAGTCTTCTTCCATTCCATCCTCTTTTGCATCATCTTCATCATAATCTTTTGGCATGTCTTTAACTACATTCTCATTCTTTTGTTCTCCTTTATCTTCATAATTTTTTTTATCTGCAAATTTTAGAATTTACTCTCTTTCATCATCTTTTCTTTGTGGTCCTTGGCACTTCCTCATGATGCCCCTCATCTATATTTTCATCTCTTGCACCTTCTATGTTGTTATCAACACCTTTTGCATCACTATATTGTTTTCCTCTCTTCCATCATCCATACCATCACTTTCATTTTCATCATAATTAGCCTTCTCACTATTACTTTTATCTTTTGACATGCACCATGCCCTTCATTCTTTTCAATGGAATTTATTCCATCATCCATACCATCACTTTCATTTTCATCATAATTAGCCTTCTCACTATTACTTTTATCTTTTGACATGCACCATGCCCTTCATTCTTTTCAATGGAATTTACATCAGCACATAATTCCTCCTCTATTTTCATCACTTTGTGACTCCAAGTTTTAATTTATCTTCATCTTTAGTTCGTTTATTTTTGTTTTGTTGCTCTTGACAGATTTAACACCTTCTCAAAATTCTCTTCTTACTTATATTTTGCAGCTTTAATACTATTGTCAATTCCTACACAATCATAAACAATTTATTAGTTAAATAAAACAAATGCCTCATTCATAATATCTTCTCTTTTTCCTCACTTGTAGCTTGGATTGTTGTATTTGCAACTCTTAAAGTTTCCTTCTCCTCATCTATTCCTTTTGTCACAGCTATGGCAACCTCACCATCATTTTCTACTTTTACTATGATAGTCTCCATTTTTTCATGTCCATCATTTTTATGGACTTCCTTTTCAAACTAATGCTTCGTCTCCTCCATGATATAGGAACCTTCATTTTTATAAACACTTACTATGTTAGCCTCTTCATATCCATCTTTTACTTCTATAGCCTTCAAGGTTATTTATTTTCCAACTTCTTCAATTTTCTTTGCAATCTTCATTACTACTACATACTCTTCATCTTCAACTACAACAACAATAAACTCATTGTCCTTTTGACTCACAACCTTAGGCTAGTTGTATTTTACATTTATTAATTCCTCAAAAAACTCCATCTCTTTGTTGAGTTCAATCATTTCTTCTTCTTGGGGCTCTTTTTTATCATATATATGGCTCCAAATTCAATTTCTTCCAAACACTTATCCACTCCATTGATTTCTTCTTTGATCACAACATTAAATATGTCGTCTTTTCCCTCAACCTCTTCTTCAAATTCATGGTTTTTTGTTTCAATTACAACATCAAAGGTGTTGCCCCTTTCGTCATAGTGTTCATCACATTCAATCTCAATTCCATCCTTATGGGTACTTTCTCCTTCTATTGCAAATGCACATGCACAAACATAAAAGTTATTAAATAAATCCATTGCCTTCATGAGCATGCCCTCCAAGGATTCTCCATTCTCGCTTCATTATTGATGATTTTGGCATACTCGTCGTCATCTTCTTCCAATTTTATATAAGATTCTGTAATTTCATCCCAATAAATCAAGGGACATAATGTTCCTCATGGTAACCCTTCATTTATTCTCTTCTCTACTTCTTGGAGACTAGCTTCCACCTCCTTCACATAGAGGGTTCCTTTCACTTGTTGCTCCTCCTTCTCTTGGGAGCCTTCAATATTCTCTTCTTCAACTTCTACCATCCCAACAATTTCCTCTTCACTAGCATCTTTGCATGCACATCCTCATTATCAATCAAATCATTGAACAAAATTTGTGTTCCCCATGGAACATCCTCCAACAATTCTCCTTCTTCTAGTGTAGACTCCATAATCTCATCTTCAATATAACCATCCGATTTCTTCATTTTGATCATGTTTACTATCCTCAATATCATTATCTTCTCCATCACCTTCCTCATCTATTGTGAGGTGCCCATTCATTTTTTAATATTTTTCATATGATGTCCTTACATGGTATGGTTTATTAGCCTACTCAAAAGCCTCCATTTTCCCTCAAAAAAACTCTATTTTCCCCCATGCTACTAGTATTTCTTCCTCACTCAAGGGTATTTTCTTTTCAGTCAAATTCTCCAAAGGCTTACCATAGGCAAGGGGTTTTTAAATCCCTTAGATTGCCTCCAAGGCTTCCAACTTAACCACCAATTACCCCATTCCTTCACATGCTTATTCTAAGACCTACTTTAACCACCAATTGCTTCATTCCTTCACATGCTTATCCAAAGACCTTTTCTTCATAAATTATCTTTAACCACCAATTTCTTCATTCCTTCACATGCTTATCCAAAGGCTTTTTCTTCATAAAATATTTTTCTATGAAAGTTTCCAAGATTTACTCTCATTTGTATGTCATTTCTACACTTTATGTTTAATCACTTCTTCACACTTTATGTTCTTAGCACTCTATAGGTCTACCCAACTTTGTTGTTGGAGTTGTCTCCAATTACCCACTTTTCTAATCTTTTTTTTCACTTAAATTTCTTTACATTAGTTCTACCCAATTTCCACTTTTGCTAGAAATATTAGTCTTCTCAAATTTCTCAAGCTTCAATAGATAACTCTACTCACAATTACAATTGTGATTGTGGAATTGTCTCAATATTCCACATAGCCTTGACTAGAGCTATCTTCCTCTTTCTCTTCTAACTCTACCCAACAAACTTATACACTGGTTCCAATACAAACTGAATTAAAAGGTCTTCTACGAATTTAAAATCTCACAATAAAATATCACAATACAAGACAATAGCACGAGAAGCCATGAAACTCATAAAGACAAAGCTTCTAAAACGCAACAAATCACACACAACAAATAAAACATCACATAAAGACAAACAAGATTTCCTTTATCATACTGGTTCAATAAAAAATCTCACACAACAAATAAAACATCACATAAAGACAAACAAGATTTCCTTCATCATACTGGTACAATAGGCTTTCTCTTCAAACTTCCAAAATTTTTATAAAATTTATATTTACAGCTTCATAAGGATTTCCGTTGCCTTGAATAAAAGTGGACTCAAAGTCACTTTAGACTTTCTAATTAAAAAGCTTGTTGTTGTCAGTCTCAGCTAATTATAAAATTTTCTTACCAACAATTTTTGTAAACACATAATTTTGCCTATATTTGCTGTTCATATTTCTTCTTATCATTTCTGAACTTCCTTCAAATATTTTGCTCATTCTGCTGTGATGCTTTCTTATATTTTTCTTTTCTTTTGCCCAAATTCTTCTTCCTTCTTCACCTTTATTCTCCTCCACTTTTCCTTCTATTTTATTCCTCCTTGGTCTTCTTCATATATCTTCTCCTCCGCCTTTCCTTCTATTTTATTCCTCCTTGGTCTTCTTCATATCTCTTCTCCTCCGTTCCTTCAGCCTTCTTCGTTCTCCTATATTTTCTTTCCAACGAGCGGTTCCTCTCTCGGCTCCTTCGTTATGCTCATTCTCCATTTCTTCCTCCTACGGCCAAAACAAACCCAGATGGAAATATAAATGCCTCCCCCCTAAGCAATTTTTGTAAACACATAATTTTGCCTATATTTGCTGTTCATATTTCTTCTTATAATTTCTGAACTTCCTTCAAATATTTTGCTCAATCTGCTGTGATGCTTTCTTATATTTTTCTTTTCTTTTGCCCAAATTCTTCTTCCTTCTTTACCTTTATTCTCCTCCACTTTTCCTTCTATTTTATTCCTCCTTGGTCTTCTTCATATCTCTTCTCCTCCGTTCCTTCAGCCTTCTTCGTTCTCCTATATTTTCTTTCCAACGAGCGGCTCCTCTCTCGGCTCCTTCGTTATGCTCATTCTCCATTTCTTCCTCCTACGGCCAAAACAAACCCAGATGGAAATATAAATGCCTCCCCCCTCAAGCTGTCCTCCCATATTAAAATTTTATTAATTAAATAAAAGCTTGGTTCATATAGGGTGGCGAGCCAAAGTTTCATTAAAATATACATACACCCATCTTAAAATTTCATTAATTAAATAAAATCTTGGTTCATATAGGGTGGCGAGCCAAAGTTTCATTAAAATATACATACACCCCTTTATACGGTGATGAACAAGTCACACTGACGGAGGAGAGATCGGGTGGATAATAATCCCTCGAAGAATTGTATGATAGGTGACCCCGCAATAATCTGAATCGTTGGATGTGGGGCAATCAGATGGCTACTGCATAACAGGGTTTTCCCTAACAGATTTTGTTCCAAACTAACAGCGCGCAAAGGAGATCGGGCCGTTCGCGGCAAACGTGTGGATGGTTGGGATCATTTCAATCGTCCAAACGTGGCCAAACCCCGCGAGCAAGTGTTGTCCTTCAGATGGAGTCACGGTTGATCGGGTAGCTCTCTATGCTGCCGCACTGATGTTAAATATCGAATCTCCGAATTTATAAATTATATGTTCAGTAAGCTCTTTTAGATAAATCACTTGGGAATCGCTTTATGCGGCAGATACTCACCGTCGCCATTCTTTCAGACAAATCGCGTGAGAATCATCTTACCGTTGTCATCAGCTACGATGACAGGTAGGTTCTTCCTTGGGAGTATCATCGGCCAAGTTATCTAGAGGCCTTTCAGAATCTTTACAATTACGGAAATGGCTTATAACATTGTGTTTCTGATTTTATTCCACAAATCAGAGAAGGGATTCCTTCGGGAGAACCATAGCTTATGGAGGAAGAACCCATTAGTTGAAGGAGAAACTCTGTAATAGTAACGGACAGTACAATTCTCTTCAGCCAGCTACTAAATGACCATCTCTGGGTTGATACGTTTCACACCCATGAATAGTTTGGTACGTTTCACTCCCATTTGTAGAATTCGGTAGAAAATCCACCGCTATATGTTGCAATATGTGTTCGTAGAAAACAGTAGTAAATCCGCGGTTATAAGTTTGCCATGATTTGAAAGATAGCTTGGCCGCTTTTTACAAGTCTCTTACAGAATTTGATCATCACCTCTCAGGCTCTGAAATTCCAAATTGCAATTTCTAGATTTGATGTGTTTTCATGTTGAAATTCCAAATTGCAATTTCTAGATTTGATGTGTTTTCATGTTGAGTTGCTGCTTGTCTAGAAAACACAGCAAAAATAAATCACTATATGGCAACGGTTCCTTCGATTCAGGGTTGGAATTTGGAAATGACTTTCACCGGGTTTAAAAAAAAAGTACTTATGGTTGGTTTTAAAAGATTATTTCCGTATTTGACTGGCCATCATCAATTGTATTACTCCGTCAGAATAGTATTAATATTTGGTTTTAAAAGATTATTTCCGTATTTGACTGGCCATCATCAATTGTATTACTCCGTCAGAATAGTATTAATATTAGTACAGCCGCTAACTAGCAGCTGGTGAGCACCGATAGTTAACTTTCCTGTATTAATACTAGCACAGCCGCTAACTAGCAGCTGGTGAGCACCGATAGTTAACTTTCCTGTATTAATATTAGCACAGCCGCTAACTAGCAGCTGGTAAGAACGGATAATTAACTTTCCTGTATTAATACTAGCACAGCCGCTAACTAGCAGCTGGTAAGCACGGATAATTAACTTTCCCGTATTAATACTAGCACAGCCGCTAACTAACAGCTGGTGAGCACCGATAGTTAACTTTCCCCGCACAATCAACCGAAGAGTTAACTTCTCTCTTCTTTTGGTATCCGCAATCCAGTGAAGGGAGAAATGTTGCCCTGTATAGTCAGCGACGCACAAAGCCGAGCAAATGGCTTTTCAATGATAATAATAAACGCTGAAACCAATAACTTTAAGACTGCACGTAGAGCGTATCGGATATTGTTTGATGTTATAAAATCGCTTTGCGTATAAAAGCATCACAAATCGCTTTCTCGACCGCGGTAACCAAAGCAAGAAAAAAAAAGCTTTAATGTGTCATTCCGCACAGTTTCACCCGACTTAGCTGTCGGATATAGACAACCCACCACCATTCGCGACGAGAGATAATACCCGCCATGAATATTTTAACATTTGAGCCTAAAACGTCTTGTCTTACGACCGCAAACTCGATGGCTTAAATAAATTAAACTTTCTTGTTTTCTGCTGAGGCGTGCATTTTCTCCGCTCCGACCTTTCGCTTTACGCGGAAAAAGCATTGTTGCTAACGTCTAAGTTGAGGTGACTCTTTCATTAAATGCTGTCGTTTGCGAGGAAGTGAGTTATTAAGCGGAAAACTTCCATTTTTCAGACGAGAATTTCCAGGTGATAACGATTTGAAGGAGAATTTAGTAAAAGGATCGAGTTTTCTTCTTATTACTCTGAATTTTGTTGGAAAATATCATTTCTACAGATTATATGTTGAGTTTTTAATGAATATATAGTTATGAATTTTATAAATTATATGTTGAGATTTTAGTGAATATATAATTATGAATTTTAAAGAATCGATATCATTTTAATAATGGAAAAAGTAAAAGTAACTTCTAGATAACAAATTTTTAAGGTAACTACATGATTTAAACTTGTGACTTTTTAAGAAGAATCACAAATTCTTAACCATTAGATTCATTCAAGTTGAATAATATTTATTTAAATTAATTGGGTTTAGTTTTGATGATCAAAAAAATAATTAAAAATATGAAGTTTTGACAAAGTTGTTAAAATTGGGTGAAAATAATTAAAATATTAAATACAAGTCTTAACTTGACAAAGTAAAAATGAATTGATACTTCAGTATTAAATTAGAAGTATTACATATGGGAAATAAGGTAAAATTAAAAGTCTTGCTTAGTAATGAAGAGGTTTCATAATAAATTAACCAAAGGGGGAAATAATTAATGAGAGAAGATATTAGGATAGATAAAAGAGAAAAGAAAAGATAAAAACTAAAGGAGAATATTAGATAAAGGGGAAATAATTGATGAGAGAAGATATTAATATAGATAAAAAAGAAAACAAAGGATAAAAACTAAAGGAGAATATTAGATAATGGATAGGAGAAAAGAAATAAAGAAAGTTAGTAATAAGAATAAGAATGTAATTAACTTTAGATTAATAATAATTTAGAGAAAGGGGTTGATTAGAAAATGTAAAGGTAAGTGAGGTGTTTGATTGGTAGAGTGATATAATAAGTAAGGAAAAAATAGGGTGGCAGATGATGAGAATAAAGTTAAAGACTATACTATTATTAGTAAAAGGAAGAAGATAAAAATGTATTGAATTGATAATAATAATAAATTAATTAAAGGGAGACAATGATTATTAAGTAGGGTTAATGATAAAATAGGAGAAAAAGGGGGATTTAATAACAAGAATTTAAGAGAGGTAAGAGGTTCACAAAGCAATGAAAATAAGTTAAAAATTTGTGAGTAAGAGCAAAAATGATGTAAAGGTCCTTAAATAGTGAGAATGGTTAAGCAAAAGAGAATTGGGGAGGGGAAGAGTCAGAAAGAAAGGGGAAAAGATGTAAGGGGAGGATCATAAAAAACAAGGACTTGTTCAATAAAACCCATGAAAAGTAGAGAATAGATGATGGGTTTTCAAGATGTTCTTTTGATTTCGAGGAGTAAGTGCTTGAATTTAGAAGAGTAGTTTCAATGACCTAATATAAGATTTCCCATATAAACTTAATGAATTAATTTGGAAATAAAAAATTTAAACTTATTAAAAATATTAATTTTATCTAAATAAATTAATTTAAAAAATATAAAATTTATTTATTAAAAAAAAAAAAATCACAAAATTAATTTAAGAATGTAAATAAACTAAAAAAAAATATACTTAATTATATTATTTTATACTTATTAACTCACTCACTTCCCGTCTCCGCTATGGATCGTTTGCTTACGACAGAACTAACACAAACATCACTTCAGTGTATTGAATTTAAATTTAAATTATAATTATAAAAATAAAGTAATTTAAATTATAATTATAAAAATAAAGCAAGTTAATCTTATCTCACTCACCGTTATGTATCGTGTACTTACGACAAACCTAACACAAACGTCACGTCAGAATATTGGATTTAAATTAAAATTAAAAAATAAAGTAAGTAGATAAATTAATTTCGAAAAAACAAGATTAAAAAAAATTAACACAATCGTCACTTTACTATATTGATTTTGAATTAAAAATATAAAATAAAGTAAATTAATTTTAAAAAATAAACTTTAATATATTGACCTTGAATTAAAATTATAAAATAAAATAAGTTAATAAATTATTATTTTATTTTATAATTAAAAATATAGAACTTGTGAAAAGCATCAAGTTTGTCACTCCCCACTCCCCCGTTATGGATAGTTTGCTTATCGAAGACCGGACACAAACGTCACTTCAGTATATTTAATTTAAATTAAAATTATAAAAATATGGGATGTGGAGATTTTGCTTTGTGGTGGATCAGCGGGCGGGAATAGGACTTCGGTTACAGTGCACAGGATGGAGTCGGACATTTTGATATTGTGGTTGACCATACGCGTGTTGGCAGTGGCCGGTTAGCGCAGATTCGCGAATCGCCACCACACAGTAGTTATCGCGTACAAAGTACAATTCTGTCTTTGCGGTTATATCACTTCGTTGCAAGACAAGCATAAGGCTGGCCAGATGTTGACACAAGGGCCCCCTTCCTTTCAGCTTTTTCCATGAAGTCCGATTCGACTTAACAGGGCCTCTTTTGGAGTGCTCCTCATTCTGTCGGACAATCTTCCGTCTATAACTTGGTCGCGACTCCATACTCTTATATCCTGAGATGATGATGATTATCGTGCGACAGAAAAGTATGCATCAAATATCCAAATCTCCAGTACTTCGTTTCGTTTCAGTATAATGGATAACAATACTGTTTGGGGTAGGATAACGGCCAGCAATATCCAACCTGCTAAGCAGTATTCAAGTATGTATCAAATATTAAGATCTGAATAGCAATTCAGTTCGGACGATTTATAATCCATCTGACTCAGCATTCAATACTACACAGCCTATATCCATCTATATCCACCTTACTCGGCATTCAATGGTTGCCTCTTCTTTTTTTTTTTCTGTTGTGGAAAAGGCAGATTGCTTAGATTACTGAGTAGCAGACTGTATATTGGCCGCTCACACAGAAATGTCCCTTTCCCGCCAAAATTCCCCGGTGAATTATTGCTTTTCGTAATGGAATCAGCCCCTCCGCGCTGATGGGATTGGGGTACCTATTCTGGGTACCTATTCTGATTGGGATGCTCCCACCCGGTTAAATTTGGCGTACGGCGAGCTCGCTCCCAAGTGCAATCTATCAAGTTTAATCATAGAGACAGTCTAGTCGTTTGACCTCAATCTACGATTTACATATCTTCCGGACCAGATGCGAATCCCTCGCTTTTCGGGGATTGACCGAAAGCCTTGGACAAAAAGCCTATCCGCATCATTGTTTAACGTAAATATACAAATCATGGATGGATTTCAGTAAAATTACGAAGCACTTTAACTGATTAAAACTTTTCTGTGTACGAGGAATAATCGATATATATCGAGTAGGTTAGGTTAGGTTAGATGAATAATAATGGATGTACATGTAGTTCGTTACAAGGATGAATTCATGGTAAAATATACAAAATTCTTAAAATATCCAATTTTGCGGTAAAAGTTGTTTCAGGCATTCGTTTGACTAACTCAGACTGGTTGTTTTTAGTACGTCTATATATCTTGTGACGATGAATGAATATAGGTACTGGGGAGTGCGTAGGTTTTGACCAGGGAAATAGAATAGACGCTTTGGCGTATAAAACACCCTTTGCAAGGACACAACGAACGACTGTGCTATTGTTTCCCTTCAACTAGGGTACACACATAAACTCGGATAAACCCCAGTTTTTAAGATAAACGGAAAGACTGAAAAACCTAATATATCAAAGGCACGGAATAGAAACTACAGAACAGCTCTCACAAGCTTTAAAGAATCACGTTACTGCATTGGCTTCGTGTAAGAAAAAATTCACCAGTTAGTTGCAGTCACAATCACAAGCTTTGTAAAATGGAAGACTATTAAAATCCAACTCAAAATGGGAAAATTTGTGAAGTCCAGTTGAAGATGGATAATGTATCTGCGTCGTCTGCTGATTGAATAAAAAGTTTAATTACGCATAATGAGCAGATTTAATAGGGTTTAGTACTTATTAAGTTTCTATGGACAGGATTAAATGGCTGGAATTATTCTTGGAATATTAGTAGTCACACAAAATAAATGGTTGTGATTTTAATCATTCATTTCTTAGCTATTATAAGACATCCGTTTATGTGTTTGCTTTTTACATTTACCTAATCATATTTAAAAGGTACTTTGATAGCTAATTGGTTCTGCCAGTAGGTAGGTGAAATTAAAATAACACTAGATAAATGAAGCTCAACGTTTATTTATTTAATCAATAAAATTTAATATATTCTTTTAAGGATCAACCTTTGGCATTCACCAACAAGAAACTGTCTTTATTGTAGTTAGCCATCTTTGCGCTTTTATTTTAAGGTGAACGTAATGGAATTAGTAGCTTCTGCATGTTAAAAGTTAGAGGAATTAAAAATATGTTGCTTCTTCCTTAAATTGTTAAGGATCTGTAACATTTTTTTATTTTTTATAATTAAAAAAAAAAAAAAAAAAAAAAAAAAATTTTTAATTTAAAATTTAAATTTAATTTAATTTAATTGATAAAAAAAAAAAAAAAAAAAAAAAAAAAAATTATAAATATAAATATACTCTTACACATTTGATCTCACTTATTTCCAAGATATATATGATATATTTTAAACTATAATGTAGTTATTTTAATTTTTTCTTAAGATGAGAGTTTTTTTATTTTGTTGTAAATAAAAAGTACATAAGATGTTGACTCAAGGTGCTTGGACAGGTAGTGTATTAGAGCCATTCCTTATTATTAAAAGTCATCCGTTGAAACAGGTCAGCACGATTAACAAACAAAAAAATTATATAAGATGTTCAAATTTTAATGTAAATTTGAACATTTTTGTTATATATATATATATATATATATATATATATATATATAGAATCTTTGTTGATCTTTATTGCCAAGATATATATGATATATTTTAAACTATAATGTTGTTATTTTAATTTTCTTAAGATGAGGATTTTTATTTTTTAATAGGCAAAAATTATATAGTTGTCCTTATAGGGTGTAGGACAACTTTGGTGGTAGAGATTAATGTTTGAAACCCTTCCTTATTGAAGTCATCCAAGTTGAAGCAGTCGACACAAATTAACAAACTGAAAAAAATTATATAAGATGTCATTTAATTTTAGTATAAATTTGAACATTTTTGTTATATATATATATATATATATATATATATATATATAAATATAAATATACGGGTCCCCATATATGTCATTTTAATCTCTTGTTTATAAAATAGAAATAAAATGAGAGATTATAAACTTATATTTATAAATAGAAATAAAAATGATTATAAACTTATATTCTTTTATCTTTGATTTTTAGCAAAAGGATATATAATTCTTAATAGATTTATAAAATAGAAATAAAAATGATTATAAACTTATATTTATAAAATAGAAATAAAAATGATTATAAACTTATATTCTTTTATCTTTGATTTAACAAAAATTATATAATTCTTAATAAGAATAAATTTTAAATTTTATAATTCTTAATAAAAATAAATTTTCTTAAAAATAAATTATGTCAATTACATATACTTAATTATATAATTCTTAATAAGAATAAATTTTAAATTATATAATTCTTAATAAAAATAAATTTTCTTAAAAATAAATTATGCCAATTACATATACTTGAATGTTGAAACATTCTTAATATAATTACCTAAAACTGTTCAATGGTCAAATTATTTTAATATATGTTATTTTTAATCTCACATATTTATAAAATATTATAAAATAGAAAAATGATTATAAACTTATATTTATAAAATAGATATAAAAATGATTATAAATTTATATTTTTTTATCTTTGTTTTCACAAAAAATTATATAATTCTTAATAAGAATAAATTTTAAATTATATAATTCTTAATAAAAATAAATTTTCCTAAAAATAAATTATGCCAATTACATATACTTGAATGTTGAAACATTCTTAATATAATTACCTAAAATTGTTCAATGGTCAAATTATTTTAAATACTATTATTGTATTACATATACTTGAATGTTGAAACATTCTTAATATAATTACCTAAAATTGTTCAATGGTTAAGTTATTTTAAATACTATTATTGTATTGAGAGCTTTTATCATGTTTAAATACAACTTATCTTTGTTTTTCTTAATTTATATAAAATAATGATCTAAAATTGTTTAATGATCAAATTATTAAATATTATTATCTTATTAAAAAATTCTAATTCTAATATGTGAGACTATTCACATACAACTTATCTTTATTTTTCTTAATTTATATATATGTAGTCTTACTTCAATACCTAAATAATAAAAAAGAGAAAACATGACTGAAAATTATCTTTATTTTTCTTATTAAAAAATTCTAATTCTAATATATGAGACTATTCACATACAACTTATTTTTATTTTTCTTAATTTATATATATGTAGCCTTACTTCAATACCTAAATAATAAAAAGGAGAAAACATGACTGAAAGTTATCTTTATTTTTCTTAATTTATATATATGTAGTCATACCTAAATAATAAAAAAAGAGAAAACATGATTGAAACTTATCATTATTTTTCTCAATTTATATATATAACCTTACTTTAATACTAAATAATGAAAATGAGAAAACATGACTGAAAGAAGGAATAAAAAAGAGAAAACATGACGGAAAGAGAGAATCATCACATACAACTTATCTTATCTTTGTTTTTCTTAATTTAAATTTATGTCACCTTACTTCAATAATACCTAAATAATGAAAAAAAAAAACATATCACCAAAATACAACCTTATGCCTATACCTTGAAAATATTATTCCTTTCCATTGCACCTAAATGATGTAAAAGAGAAAACATGACGGAAAGGGAGAATTACCAAAAAATAACCTTTTACACTTATGCCTATACCTTGAAAATATTATTTCATTCCATTGCACCTTGTGAGTGTACTATATTTCAAGTGAATATTGCCCAAATATATACAACCTTCTACACTTATGCCTATACCTTGAAAATATTATTCCATTGCACTCTCTCTACTTTACTTTAAGTAACTAATACCATGTATATGCACTCTCTCTACTTTACTTAAGTAACTAATACCATGTATATGCACTCTCTCTACTTTATTTCAAGTGATTAATGTCCATGTATATGCGTGATTAATGTCCATGTATATCTGGTAAAATATGAGATTATTAATATTGGTTAGTAAGGATAATTATTGTTGGGATAGGTGTGTCATATATCTTGTAGTCTTGTTGGGATAAGTGTGTCATACACCTTGTAGTATTGTAATAGAGCAAGAAATAAATGAAGAAAATTGGGATAAGTGTGTCATACACCTTGTAGTATTGTAATAGAGCAAGAAATAAATGAAGAAAATTGGTAGGAACTAAATGCAAAGTTATAGTAGGGAATAAATGCGATTTACTAGCAGGCAATGAATACTAAGTAGCAATAGTTGGCCAATTAATGAATACTCCAATTAATGAATACTAAGTAGCAATAGTTGGCCAATTAATTATTGGTGGTTTTCACCATGTAGAATTGAAAACCCATAAATGGTTTATGGTTTTTGTTATGCCTATTTATTAAGTGTTAGGGTTGGAGAAAAATAGTGTGTGAGTTTTAACTCAATATTATGCTACCAAAATTTCTGGAGAATCATTATGTTCTTGTTGAACTCTCTTGTTGAGAGCATGAAGAGTCTATAATGTATTCTAAGCATTTAATTGTTGAATACTACATTGAGTGTGCTTTAGAGTGTGGATTTTTTCTTCCAAAAGGGTTTTCCCAAGAAATCATTGTCTAATGGTTATATGTTTTTGTGTTGTCTATTACTACAAGTGTGTTTATATCATTTATGTACATTTTTCTCTAACTGATTAGTGTAGGAAGTGTAGATTGCAACTTTGTATCCTTTCATTTGGTATCACAGCCTAATCACCTCAAATCTAAGGTGTTAGGGACAAGGATTTTTTTATCTAATCTTGTTGCAGGGAAATGACAAGCATGTCTAGATTAGAAATGAAGAAGTTTACTGGCACTAAATTTGAGTTGTGGATGCTCAAGATGGAGAATCTTCTTATAGATGAAGATCTATGGGTTCAAGTATTTGGAACTAGACTCGCTGGTATGAAAGATGAGAGTGGGTGGTGTTGGAGAGAAAGACAAAAAAACCTTATCAAGCTTTGTTTAGACGATTCGGTATTATTAAACGTTTTTGAAGCAAAAATCACAACAACTCTTTCGAAGATGTTGGGGGATTTGTATCAAGTTAATCCTTGGTTAATAAACTTTTTCTATAGAGAAAATGGTTTGCCTTGAAAATAGATGATAGTGATTATGTAGTTGAGTACTTGAATGCATTTAATACTTTTGTGACCTAATTGATCTCAGTTCGAGTGAAGATGGATGACGAGAACCGCTGTATGACCTTTTGTGTTCTTTGCCATATCCATGGGATAACCTAGTAATGACCATTGGAAGAACTATAAAGACATTGGTGCTTGATGAGGTTATGGTTGTTTTACTCTCAAAGGAGGTGAAGCAAAAACCTTCTAAATCCACAAATGAGGCCTTCGTTGTTCATGGAAGATATAAGGAGAGAGGATAGAAGAGAGAAAAAGGAAGATTCAAATCTCATGGGAGACATAAGTATCCTAGAAAGTCCAAGGAAAAATGTCAAAATTGTGGCAAGGTTAAGCATTTCAAAAGAGACTACAAGGAAAAGAAGAAAAAAGGATAAGGAAAAGAATATTTTTGGTGATGAATTTGAAAAATATTCTCAAGAGGATGGTGGAGATGCCTTTGTTGCATCTTTGGAAACCCATGCAAGTTAGAGTGCATGGTTGATAGAATTTGGAGCTTCATTCCATGACTTCCCATCGGCATTAGTTTTCAATGTATGAGAAATATGATGGTGGGATGGTATATCTTGGTGATGACTCTCCTCTTAGCATAATTTGTCATGGTAGAGTCTTGATTAGATTCCCTCATGGTAGAGTAAACGATATTAGTGGATTTTTGCACAATCTGGGTCTAGCAAGAAATCTACCATCAATAAGTACACTTAATGATGCAAGTGTGCAGGTTGTTCTCTCTCACAAAGGGTGCACGATGGTCTGAGGAGATATCGTTCTTGTTAAGAGTGTATGTGTGGGAACTTTGTTCTAGGTTGATGCATACACTATTTAGTGTAATAATTATTCAATTTTTGTTGCAAAGAGATCTCTGGGATCCACACCTTTACAATCATAACCTATATCTACTTTTGAAGGTCATCGTTTCTAGGTACCTCAACAAGATATTTCTTTAGAAAGCAAGTTACCTATAGAGAAGACAATGCTCTGGCACCAAAGATTAGGAGATATAGGTGAAAAGGGCCTATGAGCCTTGAAAAAATAATCTTGTCGATCGATTGAATGATAGTGCTCTTGAATTTGACTTTTGCAAGCATTGCATATATAGAAATAGAACCAACTTCAATTTTATTCTAGTTTTCACAAATCTTCTGAGATGTTGGACTTAATTCATTTTGATGTACTTAGTCTAATTAAAATTCCTTCAATTTCTAAGGATTTGTATTATGCATCATTCATTAGTGATTATTCTAGAAAAACATGGGTATATTTTCTTAAAACTAAATATATTATTTTTGGTCGATTTAAGGAGTTTAAAGCTCTTTTGAAAATACATACTGGTAGGAAGATTAAGTTATCAAATACTAATAATGGCGATGAGTTATGTTCTACAAAGTTGGATAAGCTTTGTAAGGAAAATGGCATCGAAATATATAAGACAACTCCATATACCCCTCAAAAGAATGAAGTTGCAAAATAGATGATCATAACATTGATGGAAAGAGCTAGGAGTATGTTTAATGGAGAAATCGTAGAGAAAAAAGTTACGAGTATAAGTGGTTGTTACTACATGTTACTTGATTAATAGGTCTCCCACATCAACTCTTGTGGATTCTTGATTTGATTCATGGCTAATCTTGGATATGTACATTCAGCTGCATTGAAGAGGGTATTCAAGTATTTGTGGGGTACTTCTGACTATTTTGTTTGCTATCACGGTGATGTTTCAAGGACCCACACTCCATGGATATACATGGTTATGTAGATTTTGATTGGGTAGCGGGTGTAGATAGAAGATCTACAAGTAGATACATGTTTTGATTGTTTGGTGGAGCAATAAGTTGGGCAAGCAAGTGACAAGCTACGGTCGCTTTTCCCACTGTAGAGGAAGAGTATATAGCAACTTCTCATGTACACAAGGAGGCCACTTGGCTTATGAAACTTTGTTTAGAAGTAGAGCCAAGTGAAAGAGCTATTATAGTTTAATGTGATAATAACATTGCCATTTTTTTGGCTAATAACCCAACCTTTCATGCTAAGATAAAACATATAGATATCCAGTACTATTTCATGAAGGACATGGCAGAGGATGTAAAGGTGATACTATAGAAAGTTGCCACTTTGCAGAATGCTACAGAGGGATTGATTAAACCTGTGAATGTAGGTAAATTCAAGTGATTTAGTGAGGCTGTGGATCTTATCGCCCCGGGCAATTAGCTCGTAGTTTGATGTATTCTCCCTTATACCCTTGCAAGGTATATGACAAGTGGGAGAAAGTTAAGACAAGTGTGTCATACACCTTGTAGTCTTGTATTGGAGCAAGGAATAAATGTAGATCCATGGTGGGGAATAAATGCAAAGCTATAGTAGGGAATAAATGCAGAGCAATTGCAAGAAACAACTTTTGATCAGTGTGAAGGAATAAATGCATATCACTCGTAGGTAATGAATGTTAAGAATCAATAGTTGGCCAATTAATTGTTTGTGTTTTCAAGCATATAGAATTGGAAAACCATAAATGGTTTAAGGTTTTTGTTATACATATGGTTTTTTGGAATCCTTACACTATTGATGGACACTCTTGTTGAGAGCATGGAGACACTATGTAATGTATTGTAACCATTTAGTTGTCGAATAATAAATTGAGTGTGCTTTAGAGTGTGGGGTTTTTCTCCCATGAGAGATTTCTCTCTTTCCCTAGGAAATCGTTGTTGCATGTTTTTATGTTGTTTATTACTATATCTATGGTTATTTAATTTATGAACATTTTTCTCTTATTGATTAGTGTACAAAACGTATTCATGTGCAAAAAATAAAACATATTCAACTATTGTTTATAAAAAGTCCAAGTTATAAAGTCTAAGAATAAGTAGAGAAATATAGTTTTAACATAAAGCCCCATCTTCTTCTAGAAGTATTTATATAGAAATGTATACATTCTTCTATGTGATTTTTTAATATTACTCTTCAACTCTTTCTGTCCAACATAACAAAAATGAACAAAGCTCAACATGAAAACAAATTATGAAGAATGTGTTCATATTAGCTAGATTAAACATAACAAACATGAACAAGGCTCAACATGAAAACAAATTATGAAGAATGTGTTCATATTAGCTAGATGAAGCCTCATGAGGCAATGAACTTTAATCAATTATCTATTATCCTTGTGAGGTATGTTTAACAATTTTGGTCATATAGACTGTGATTTCTTATAAGACAATTTTGATATGTTCAATATTCACGATGTTATAGATAGTGATTTCCTATAACACAAATTAGAATGGAAAGGATCATCATCAACTTTGACAACATTTTTATATATAAACTTTATATGTTTGAATATGTATGTCATAGTAACATTAAGTTATCGATAACTAAATAATTATAAAATCTATATAGTAAATATTATTGCTAAAATCATCCATATTTAACCAAAAACCATCCAAGTTTACTCATCCATAGTTTTTCTTATTCATATTTAACCTAACACCATCCAAGTTTACTCATCCATGTTTTTCCTTATTTATGAGAGTCGTCCATACATGAGCCTCATTTGTAAGATGGTCTTTATTCATTTAAAAACTACCTAATGATGTTCTTTGATCCAATCACATCCGCATATTAGAAGAGGAAATCAAATCCCATCTCGTTCTCTAAAATAACATAGCATTATCTCTTAGGTATTATAAGTCGACAAAATGCATTTAATCATGCAACTCTTTGCTAGCCTTGTACAATACCTAAGAGACATTAGATTAGAAGCCATATGCAAGGACAATTGCTTACTTCTTTTGGAAGACAATTGCTTACTTCTTTTGAAAGTTATAGGAGATTCGCTTCAGATGTTAAGGGACATGTAATGACTTGACTTCGTTGACATTTTGTAATTTATAAAGATGGATTATTAATATCATTTTAGATCTAAAACCTCAATCAAGATCCACTTTGTAGGTTATTTGACACGAATGTTTATTGTTCTCTTTACCTAGTGCCTTTAATCTACCCCTGAAAACTCTTCAAAGGAAACCCTTCTTCCTGCCTTATGATAACACTATTTTACTCGCGTGAGATCTTAGATATGAAGTATAAAATATTAAGTGAAAATCATATGCTATGGAAACGCATTATACGGCCTAACTAAAAGAGATGTAACAAGTAAATGAGAAGCAATATTGACTTTAAAAATTATTGATTATCATAAAAAAAAGGCTAATAAATGAGGGCTTCTTCCACAAATAAAGAGATCTAGTAGAAACAAAAATTATTGATTATCATAATATAGTATAAAATAAAAATTAATAAATAACAGATTATTAATTATCATAATATAATATAAAATAAAATAAAAACTAATAACTAACAGTTCCTTATAATATACTATCATTCTTAATTATCATAATATAGTATACAATAAAAACTAATAAATAACAGATCATACTATGATTATTAATTATAGTAATATAGTATAAAATAAAAACTAATAACTAAGAGACCATTATAATATAGTATAAAATAAAGACTAATAAATAAGACTCTTTCTTTCGCAAATAAAGAGGTATTATTTATTTTGATGTAGTGATTTTAAAATTAAATGATTATCATAATAACCTTATATTAACCTGATATTTTACATGTTTTTTAATTTTTTTTATTTAATAAATTAGTTAAGATGTTTCTATGGTTGACCTGGATATATGATAATTCAGTCTGAAAAACAGCTTGGAAAAAAAATACCTGAATGTATGATAATTCAGTCTGAAAACCAGCTTAGAAAAAAAATACTCCTTTTCTATTATAAATACCAAGATGGTGTCTTTTCTCTAGTGTCATGGTGGGGCGTAGCCTAAGCATCAAAGGTTTCACTTTTGCAGGTGATATAGAATATTGTTTGGTTTGTCTGAACAGCGCTTGCATGAAAGTCGAGCTTGAAGAGGTCTGGCTATAAGTTGAGGAGCTTGAAGAGGTCTGGCTATAGGTTGAGAAGATTTGAATTGATGGAAAAATTATTCCATCTGTGGTTATTGTCCTTCTCTTTTAATATATTACTCTAATAGACAAAGGATTTCCGGAAGAGAACATAATACTGTTGTTGATTGTTGAACCCAAGATCCTTATTAATTCAGATAAACTCTTTTAAAGATTCAACGTTGCTTCCTACTCACCATTAGGACAAACCTTTACATGTTTGAAGGCAATTTTTGAATTAAAAATCAACGAGTCGAATAAATTCGGTGCTATAGCTGTTTTGTCTGTCTTCTTCACAGATAAGGATGGTTGGGCTGCCTCTAACTACAATGCCGATATTGATCAGGATTTACTTACCACGTACAATTTAGAGAAGGGAGGCATACAGAACTCATTTTTGTTTAGGATGGGAATCTAGAGGATGCCCGGGAAGAGTTCTACAAAGATGTTCATACAAATAGTTAGAAAAGGTTAATTCTTGGTCACCAAGTTTTCAGTTATTAGTTCCATTGGAGTTTCTTTGGGTCTCTTCCATAATATCTTTTTAATGGATCTTTTTGGCAATCTTGACCATTAATGATAATTCAAATCATTGGAGTTGCTTCGGGTTTCTTCCATAATATTTTGTAACAGATCTTTTTGGCAATCTCATGGATGGGTATATGGTCATCTTGACCATTAATGACAATTCAATTTAAAGTCCTTGAAGTATTTTGGTCATCTTTGCAAATTAATACTCATTCAATTTAAATTCAAACCTTTGATAAAAGTATTTGCATTTTAGTCATTGATGACTAATTCAATTCAAATTCAAACTCTTTGTAAGATAATCGCTTCGCTGGGCAATAGTTAACATTCTATGGAAGGGAGAGTTCGGAGAACTGATGTGGACTGAATAAAATTTCGTTTTACTTATGAATTTACCTCTTTACTGCTCTTGGTCTGCTAGATTGTAGATGAACTATTCCCTAAGATCAATAAGAAAAGTCACCTACTTCACCATCTTATTTTGTTCATTCCCACGGATTTCATCAGAATCAGAGTTACCTGTTTTTCTAAACCCTACTATATCCTATGTAGACCTACAAAAGTTCCACTTCCACCTTTGGTCAATATCAATGGATGTGCTGCAATCCCTCAATCCAATCTGTTGGAAAAATGCTCAACTATCTTAACACAGCATTTTCCTTCTTGTCCTTGTTCCTGTTTATTTCTGCAACTTTTAACGTTGAATGACAACAACCTACACAATGTTCTTCATAACCAAAGAACAAATCTTTGTGATGTTTGAGTTATGGAACCAATACTTATTTCTCTGCGCTCGTNTTTTCCTTCTTGTCCTTGTTCCTGTTTATTTCTGCAACTTTTAACGTTGAATGACAACAACCTACACAATGTTCTTCATAACCAAAGAACAAATCTTTGTGATGTTTGAGTTATGGAACCAATACTTATTTCTCTGCGCTCGTCCCAACTTAGGCAGTCGTGAAAGTTAAGGCTACGACATTATAGGGCCAATTACTGGAGAAACGGAAGTCCTTGCCATCAGGCTAGAGGCCTCATTTATTACGAAAGAGCTGGTTTAATTTTTTTATGAGCATGGATAATAGGAGCAGATTTATGTTTTCATGCATAAGTGCCTGCTGCTTTGAAAAGCAATTAAGCAAATAGCAAGATCCATATACAAAATCACGAATTATTCAGAGGAAATATATATGACATAAAATAGTTAATATGAGCATGAAATGAGACATACCTTCAAATCTTTCGAAACTAAAGAGCAGGTTATAATACCGAGCCGTTGTCTTTTCCTTTTCATTTCTAGGGACTCCGCTTGTCCATCTCCATTCGTAGCTTTTCCAGATTCAATCAAATAATGTGCTTCAGCCGACTGCTTTATCTTGCATTTAAGAGTTGATGAGTCATCCCGAGTTGCA
>SNQJ01S0044410.1:30000-46034 GCA_010110895.2 Picea sitchensis | reverse complement strand
GCGGCAGTCCATCTCCGGCCTTCAAGTCTCAACGCCTCCTGCAATGCCGTCAAAATATAATCTCAAATTTCTGAAAGAAAAATAAATAGTCCTGCAGGATAACTTTACATCCCCGAATACTCAGCTTGTTCGCCAAATAAAATAGCGTATGATTTGAAGTCTCTGTAAGGTCTAGTGATGCCGTAATAGACTAGTAGAGCCCTTTGTCAAGGCTGTGCGGACAGAAAACACGGAAAACAAAAGGCAGTGCAAGAAATTCACGGTAGAAAACCTGCAAGCAATTTCCAGAGATCCGTGTACAAAAAAGGGTTTAACTGAAGAGATCAGTTTCCATCAACACACAACCAACGATATATAAAATACAATGAAATAATCCATGCCGTACAGTGCCTCCTCCATCAGTCCGCGGTTCAAGCTTTCTGATGTTTCATTCCATGAAAGCTTTGCAACCAAAGTCTCTTGCCTATGAATTGAAACCGTTTAAAAGCAAAGCAAAGCAACACAGGTTCGGACAAAACAAAGGAGCTGCCAACGACTGTATTGTTTATAGAGCTTTTCTAAACCATTTGCAGGTTCCTCCCACAAACGGTGCTCGATCCATATTGTCCATTGCCCAAAGAAACGCCGCGATTCAAAAGCAGAGAAGAAAAGAAAAGAAAATCGAATCTAAAGAAAACAGATCTCTATTTCAAACAGATTCACAGTCGCTCCCATCCGACGAAAGGGAAAGCAAAAGGGTAAAAAGAAAAGAACACGACTCACCTGGCAAGCCGTTTATAGAATGATAATTTCCCGCAAGACATAGAGCAGTTTCTTCATCCCGAGCAGTGCGCAGATGCAAAAATGAAAATGGAGAGACAGACCGACCGAGCGATGTTGTAAATGCCGGTGGAAGATGGATGCGAATCTCCATCTCCAGATCCAATGGCCATCCATCCATCCATCCATGTATACATACATACATCCCTTCATGATGATGGTAGCGGTGACGATGGTGACACCTAATGCGGGTGGGTGTGTGGGGTCTCTGTTTTCCCGTGCGAAAGGAGTAAATATGTATCTATCTATCTACGGCATGTCATGTCTTGTCTCGCCCGCGCCCTTCCAAATTATTGTGCGTGATTCTTCCCGCTTCCAACTCTGACGGCCAACCCCCCTCGATTTCCACAAATTCCGAATCTAAGATAAAATCGTAACACCCCTCCGACCTTAATTCCGTCCTCAAATTATTATTATTTTATTTCGTTTAATCCCTGAGCCTGCGATCTCGTATAATCTCACATCCCTGATTTAATGATAGTATTAATATTTATTCTTGTTTCTTTCTCCTGTCTCGAAAGCATAAAGAAATACTCGTTTCGTCAAAATCATTGGGCGCACTATGCACTTTTTCATCTTTTCAATTTCGGCACCGGATATGTTTATTTCCAACGTTTCCCAAGATTCCATATATTAATTCAACAATACACTAGTTGAGAAAAACAGTTGTGATTAAGAGCACAGATTCCATATATTAATTCAACAATACACTAATTGAAAAACAGTTGTGATTAATAGCACAAGGACCAAGTAAATAAAGTTTATTATCAATATAAAAAAGGTAGTTAATGATCATTATCTTCATTAACAATTAAGTTATCATAGATTTTGTAACTTTCAAAAATTATATAATATTTTTAAAAATAAAATTATAAATAGTTTTTCATTATAATTTATAATTTTTCAATATTTTTAATTATGATATATGGTTATTTCTGATTTTTCATATATGACAAAGTATAAGTGATCAAGAGTATTTATTTGGTAGAAGAAAATTATTAATTAATAAAGAAGTTCAGTTTGTATAATTATTATTTATAATTATTTGGATACATCATTTGTATGTTTTATAAGTCATTTAACATCCAGAATTTTATTTTTATGTATATTTTTTAAAATTGTCAAAAGTATCAAAAACTGAAAATTGTTATTTTTGGGAGCTTATAACTTTCCTATAAGAATGGCTTGATGTAATATGATAATTTAGATTGAAGTATACTTTGTATTTTTTATTTTTATTTTCAAGAAAGCATTACAAAAGACAATATTGGGGTAATTTACAATTCTTTAACAAGCACAAATTTTATAGTCATAGTATTGCTAGACATGCGCACAAACCCTAGCTTTGGTTCGCTTTTATTTTGATCGTGATAGCCATCGCATCTATAAAACACTTGAAAATTTAACCCTTGTGTTTTGTCAAGAAGCTCGACAAACTGCCAAAATTTAATTCCCCCTCCGCGGCTCGAAAGAAGGCTTTGGCCCTTGTGGAACGAGGTCCAATCGGTCAATTTAGTGGTATCTGACCCTCTTTGAAATCTGTTGCAATTTTTCTGAAATAAAAAATTGGGTTTTTCTCATGAAAGGTTTCTTAGGTTACTTTTATGTGGCAAGGGTTTTATGCCTTTCTTTTGAGCAGAAGGAAGATAGAGATTTGATATTCTGTAACTTGGGCTTTACCTTTTGGAAGCAAGAGGGATGTATTTGAATAAATGGACTCTTGATTTCAGTCCAAAGAATGATGTCCTTTATGTTGTTCATGTGTGGATGCATTTATCTCATCTCCCTCTCCATCTGGTGCATCAACAATTCTTTTGGTGGGTATATTAATAGGCCAGGATCGAAAGAAAGCATGTTCTCATGCGCTCAGATCTATGTTGAAGTTGACCAAGAAAAGGGAATTCCTGAAGTTGTTTTAATATCATTAGATAATTGGCAGCATGTGCAATAGCTGAAATATGAACAACTCCCCTTTAAATGCAAGGTTTGTCACAAATATGGCCATTTCACAAAAAAATGTAAGAAATGTATTCCCTCTTATCCTATTATTAGTGGGACTGAGGAGTAGTGGCGCGTGGTGCAGCAAAAATTTGGAGCAAGGGGTAGCAATCACAATGCGTCTGGTTCTGGATCATTTGTTGGTTCACTTCCTTTTGGCCAGGTTAATCCCCCCAAAACTACTGGTAACCTTGGCTCTATGGAGGAAGTGCCCAAAAAAAACAGCTTTGAAATTCTCTCGCAGATGTTAGACAAAGAAGAGGAACCATCATCTGCAGTTGTTGTTACAAATTCAGCCCCTCTGGAGCCTCCTTCAATCTAACCCTCTTCTGGGTCACCCTCCACATCAGGCGGGCCAACTCTTGAATAAAGAGAAGAGAAGAAGATTGTTTTTGACATTCTATTACATGAGAAAGCGACCTCTATTGAATTCAACCTAGAAGAAGTAGAAAATTATAAAGATGTTGAGGTAACCCTTGATTTGGATCACAAATCTAGAGATTTTGATAATGGTTTTTTAGTCAATGAGGAACAAGAGGACATATTTTATGAGGAAACTTTTCCAAGAAGATCAAGGACGAAGGCAACACAGATTATTCGAAAGGAATGAGTAAACAAAGATATTTTTCTAGGATACCAACATACTCTTCCCAAAATGTTAGGGTCTTCTAAGCCATCGAAATTCTCTGGTAGCAATACAACATCCAAATGGGGATCTTCTCTCAATCCCTCAAAATAATGATTATAGTCTCTTGGAATTATAGGGGCTTAGGCAACACTCCAAAATACTCTGTTTCCAGAGATCTTATTCATAACGAGAAGCCATCTATTCTCTTGCTCCAAGAGACCAAAATGAAAGTCGATGATATTAGGAAAACAACGTCAGGAATGATGAAACATTGGGAGTATATTGTAGAAGATGTGAGGGGCACCTTAGGAGGTCTTTGCACCTTCTGGAATAAGAGTGAGGTTTGTTTGGTTTTTTCTCTCCAAACTCTTCATTGGATTTTAACTAAGTTTAAATATGCCCATGACAACAAATTTTTTGTGGTTATCAATATTTTTTGGATGAGTCATCCTGTTGGAACTCTGTTTGGAGTCTTCAAGATTTAGGCCTTTCTTCAAACTATATCCTTTCCAGTGACTTCTTTACAATCAGAAACAATTTTGAATAAAGAGGGGGATTTTTTTGCAGAAAACAATCCTGGGACGGAATGGAGGAAATTATGGTTGCTTGGTACCTCATTAATGTTTTCCCACTAAGAGGAAAATTCACTTGGACCAATAAGCACCTTGGGCATGGACACATTTATCCCCGCCTTAACCGTTTTCTTGTCAACAATCACTTCCTCTCTCCTAATTCCACTCCCAAATCCTTCATCCTTCCTTCCCTGATTTTCGATCACAAACCCATATCTTTGCATCTTCGCCTTCTCCCTTACTACAGTCTCCTACCCTTCCATTTTCTCCCCTTATGGCTTGGTTCCCTAGATGTCGATCGATTGGTGGTTGGTGCATGGAACACTTGGGTACCCAATATTCTTGTCTCTATTTCGGAACAAAATATTAAAATGGTAAAATGCTCTCTCAAGTGTTGGGATAAAGATTCCTTCAACTCCCCTTCCAAGGTATTAACGAAGTTAGAGGGAAAGCTAGATTTACTCCAATTGGTAATGGAAGAAACTGAAATATCATATAAACCACAACAAGAAGAATGTTTGGACAGGAAAATAACCATAGAGGAGAAGATGCATTTGAAGGTAGTGGTGGTGTTTAAATACATCATTGCACTAAAGCACTGCAAGAACGCTCCATGAGAGCATGAAATAATCTCTCCCAATGATGATAGATTGATCCATAAGTATCATCTATAAATAGTTTTGGTCATGGACCATACCAACAATCACGAGATCACATCGATTGTAACTTCCCATAAAAAGTGGATCTGGAATCCAAAGTGGACACGATCAATCATTATTTTAGTCGGTGTTCGGACCCAAGAATTGGTCAACTCCCTTAATCAGGAAATTTGAGGTTTAACAAGGAACCCAATTCTCCAATACCCCCCCATTAACTCATCTTGGAGGAAAAAAAATTACACAACACATAACTTTCCTCCCTCAATTTCTTCTGACTGCAAAAGATGATCAGACACAATACAACACTCCTGAAGAAGTTTGAACGCTATCACCATCAACGTTGATCAATGCAAAGAGGTAGTCATTCAATGCAAAAATAGTTGCAAAATTGTTGTCCGAAACACAATCCTAGTTGGCCAGTCAACTAGACAACAAGACAACACATGCCAATCGATCAGTTGACTAAAAAAGAAACACACCAAGATAATTAGTCTCTATCAAACCAACAATCTCAGTCAATCTAGACAATATTTGTATCCAAATTGTCTTTATATCAAGTACAATAAGCATCATTACATTTCCCAACAACATAGTCAAACATGGTTCCGTGAGTCTTATCAAAGTCAAGTTGATTCAATAAGAAATAATCAAGTTAACAAGAAGACATCAACTGGTGTTATGGAGAAAATCTCATGTGTGGATAGTAAGATCTCCCTAGGATCTGTCTACTAATCCTAGACAGACAGTGGGATAGAATTTTATGGCTTTCCTCTTGAAACAAGCAAATGACTTCACATTTAAACTAAGAAATAGTGGAATTGCATACCTTTCCCTAAAGGTTGTCCTTTGTATGTCCTGGTTGTTGTAGTCCTTAAGTTCCAGCTACAACCTCTACAACCTGCTCCCTACACATAAGAGTCAAGAATGCCTTCTTATTTTCTTCTTAGCATTATAATCCTAGATCTAGCTTGGATCTAACCTGGTATTTAGTAAAATAAATCATATATGAACATTTATGCATGAAATACAAACATTCATAAGGGATAACCAATGATCTATTAATTTGAATTACATAAGTACATCGATACAACTACCTCTTAGTGTAGATGCACCCCTCTTTTCCCCTTGCTCCTTTCTCTTCCTCGGCTCATTAACTAAGCTATGAAACATTATTGTAATTTATGTATATGGAGAAGAACCTATGAATTTTGGTAGTATGGATATGTAAATGATTCTTCCTCCTCATGCTCAATATTTTTCTTCTTTATATAGATTCTTGGAAGAGGCTTGGGAGATCTTCTAAATCTTCTAGAGACTAATGGAGACTCAAATGATGTGAGTTCCAAGGCTCATGCCATGAAGAACCAACTCATCCCTCACTTGCCTCTTCAAAACTATGTGAATTTAGAAGCTTACAGAGGGTGTCACTTGTTGTGAATGGATGAGAAGCGACATGTTGTTGGTTGTCCCATAGATGACCAAAAAAACCCCTAAAAAATTGTATGAATCTTGAGCTATAGTTGTCTATTGGCTTTCATATTCTACTATGTTCCTATCCTTGCTCCTTGCTATGAATGAAGGATGTGGCCCCAAACCCAAGGTCTTCATCCCAAACCTTGATGGTACGAATCTACAACATGAAAATAGAAGATTTGATGTCAAGTATGGTACAAACCATCTAATTTCAATTCCTTGATGTAGATCGTTAACATATGTGATGAGACCCACCGACAAGGAAGATGGACCCCAAGGTACCTAGTACAATCCATCGAGTGTGAATAGAGGATCTGATGTCGAACATTTGTAGAATCAATTGATCAGGATTCAATGATGAAAACCCATTGCCGATTGTGAGGAGGCATGCCACTGAGGATTGCAAGCTCCAAGGTACTAGCTAGTTTCTATATCCCTTTCCTAGATAATGTGTTGAAGTTGATAGGAGTAGATCCATCGAAGGAGGGACTTAATGTATCCCCCATCAATCAACACAAAACATACACCAAGAGATTATATGAAGAACACTTGACACAATGATGGTCGACTCAAAAAGTAAACAAAACAGTAGACGATTGACTCATGACTAAAATTCCCTTGAGCATATAGCACGACACAATGGTGTCATGGAAAAAAGACTCAAGAGATAGATGAATATAGTGCAACAACACAGGAGGCATTGAAGCACTCTTCATGATGATTGGAAGAGTAACCAACCAGAGGAGTATTTATGACTCATATTACTACAACGGATCCTAGGAAAATTAAAACCCAATTGTAAGATGATGACTCGAACAAGTGCCATGTTCAAGGGAGACTCGACTGACACTTCCATTTCATAAATACATCAATGGTAAAAAAAACATTCTTTCTTTTATTTTTTGTGTTTTTGGTGTCTCCTTCATGGTTTAACAAGCACGAAAGAGAGAGAAAAGTATGCTCGATAGTGTCTTTTTTGTTCAATTTTAATGAGCCCCAAAAAGAGTTAAAAGTATATTCATGATGGTTTATTTTTCGTGTCTTTTAACGAGTCCAAAAAATAGATAAAAGTGTACTCTAAATGTGTATGTTTCTTGTCTTTTAAGGAGTATGAAAAGGAGATAAAATTTTACTCGATGGTGTCATTTTTGTGTCCTTTAACAAGTCTGAAAAAGAGATAAAAGTGTACTTGTATGGATAGAATGAGTGGATCAAAATCATGCTCCTATGTTCCAAGCGCATGGAACCCACCTAAAAAAAATGAATGTAAATGGTACTAGCAAGTGAGATCCACTCTTAGTAGTTGTTCTCTCCATGGGTAGTTGGATGCAAAACATAGGCCAAATAATACAAGAGGTGGATGGTCAAGGGCTATTGAAATAGTGGTAAGAAGAATCTAGGAAAAAATAAATGTGGCGACAAAGTTCATGATGCAAGAAACAAATGCATAAGAAACCGTAAAGCAACAAAAAAATTCGGGAACCTCCTTGGGATAAGGCCAAAATATAGATGAAGAGAGGGAAATGAGTCTCAATGTAAATTCATGGCAGGGCTATAGGATGGTTATTGGGTCTACAAAGAATCACAACATGGGCACCAAATGGAAATCTGGGTGCTAACTAGGGTTCCCATGTAGGGTAGGAAGTACCAAACAAGTTACGATGCGCAAAAATGGAGTGGTAATGTTGCAACCTGACATGATCAAACCTAATGCATGTGTCAACATAATGGATGATAAATAATGAAAATTATGGATGTAGGGAAAAACCTATCCCTATATGCCAGTTTGAAAGAACATACCTCAAGTTCAGTGGAAGTCACCATTTCTCTAAAAACAATTCCCTATAATCCTATCAACATATGTAAACTAGATTTCAGGGGTTAGAATGCATAGTGAAATATCAAAAGGAATTTGTTTTTGGATATTTTTGGATATGGTATATGCAAAACAAAAAACACTCACACCACACATCTATATTCAAGGCACTACACATGTTGATTCTTTACGCCAAGTATATCCCATTGCTAGGCTTAGGCCACAGATATTTTTCATAATTGATGAACTCGCGAGTTGATGTTGGAATCAAATTGCTTACCATGTCGGGGCCATGCCACATAGAAATGAATTTATAAATACATACATACTCATCATGAGTAGTCTCATGAGCTATCATATCTCCTTTATAATGACCAACAAGACGTAAAGGGGGCACGAAACATAAATCTTTGGTGTAACGAGAAGAAGAGAATTCAATGGAAAGTTTCAAAAAAGATAATTGAGGCAAAAAAGGGTCAAGGCTTAGAGGTCTTCTGGAAGCCCCAACAAATTCCCCCAGTCCCAGATCGAGACTCATTGTGCTAACTCTTGTGGGTTCCAAATCATGGAAATATGATCGATTCATCACCTCATCCTTTGGATTTTCTATGGAATCCATGACTTCCAGGATGGCCTCTTCTAAAGGAAACTCAGTATCTATAAAATCATGTGAACATAGAGAGTTAACAACCCATTCAAGAAGTGTAGGTAGATCACACTCCATATATGGATGGATTTGTTGACAAGTGTCAGGGGATGCTAATGGGATTTCCAGATAGACAATTTCAATCTTTGTGAGCGTCATGTGAGATCCATAAGATTCAACGTCCTTGGGATGAGGTACCACCCAAGGATCGGAAGACCCAAGGGAACCATTGGAAAATGAAGAAATCATGTTGATCATATCCATGTTCGCAACAGGAGGTAGTGGGGGAAGAGGGAATGTTCCCATGAGCGAAGAGTCTTTAAACATCCATGCACCAACACTCATGTATGACTATTGGGTATCACTGACAAAGGTTACATTAGACCCCTCATTGGATCCAAGATCTAGGGTACAAAACACAAATTGATCGATCATCATTATTTTCCTTGATGAGAGAAGCATAAGACCCTAAATATGAATGATATAACTACAATCATCTCGTAGAACCAAGTGTGCCTGAGTAACAAATTGTACTCAAGAGATCTGACAACGACCTCCACATCAACAAAGACAATCTTACCACCTAACTCGATGGGTAAGGTGGGGATAATCCCATGGAGTTGGAACATATGTCCATAAACATAAACATAATGCAAGTCGAGGCTCCTTCATCAATCACAGTGAAAATAATATTTGTCCCCATCAATCTCACTTTGATCTTGAAAGAAATTTGATGGGAGATCCTAAGATGAACCTGATCAAAAGAAACGTTTACCAAACTCGACTCTGAGGGATCAACCCTTCCTATGGAAAAAAAACAAGGATTTTCATTGTGTTGGGAAGCTTTGAAGGAATTCGAGTACAGACATGGCACATGGTGCCTAAGATAAGTCTTCCACAATACTATAATTTTGAGAAGTTCGTGTATTTGGGTTATGTGTTATATTCTTTGCATGACTAGCCCTAGTGTCAACTACGTTGCGTTGGGCGCGCAGAGGGGGGGTTACAAAGGAGTGATATCCCCCCTCTGCGGGGGTTCGGGGGCAGCTCCCCTGAGAAAAAAAAATTCCTCGAGAAATGTGTCACATTTTCCTCATTTTTTGAGTCGCCTCGATTTTCGTGTCTATTGTTGGGTGGTTTTTCGGCACATGGTTTTTGTCAATGAATTTCTATTTCCAATTAAGTAATTAGGGTTGTTGACTAATCCAATTCATTGGGTTAGGGTTTTGGATGCCGTTGGCTCCTATATGTATATTGTATTGTAAACAATGTATCACTATGAATGAATATAGAATATGTTGGTTTTTTCAGTTTGGGTTTCCAAGGGAAAAATATCTGTGTAATGTGTGTATTTTTCATTGTGATGTAGGAGCATCGCAAGCAAGCACAAGTGAAGGACAACTGGATACACACTAGTGCACATTTTGAAGATATTTTGAATTTCAAAAGGATGGCACATTAATGTAATATCTAGAGAGACATACGTGCTCTTAAATGATTTGGGGATTGTGATGCAGATCTTGAGCATTGATCTCATCTGTCGGTTGTAGACAATTAATGTAATCAATGTAAATTAGTTGTAGAGATTTTAATTTGATAAGATATCTTAGAGTTGTAGGAGGGAAAACTCAAGAAAGCCCCCTCGTAGATGTATTATTGTATCATAATTTTCTCATTGGAAGAGTAGAGCAAGAGAGCATAGGAGAGGGGAGAAGAGAAAAGACTGTAGAAGTTGTATAAGCAATGTATCAATATGAATGAATATAGAATATGTTGGTTTTCTCAGTTTGGGTTTCCATGGGAAAAATATCTGTGTAATGTGTGTATTTTTCATTGTGATGCAGGAGCATCGCAAGCAAGCGCATGTGAAGGACAACTGGATACACACCAGTGCACATTTTGAAGATATTTTGAATTTCAAAAGGATGGCACATTAATGTAATATCTGGAGAGACATACGTGCTCTTAAATGATTTGGGGATTGTGATGTAGATCTTGAGCATTGCTCTCATCTGTCGGTTGTAGACAATTAATGTAATCAATGTAAATTAGTTGTAGAGATTTTAATTTTATAAGATAGCTTAGAGTTGTAGGAGGGAAAACTCAAGAAAGCCCCCTCGTAGATGTATTATTATATCATAATTTTCTCATTGGAAGAGTAGAGCAAGAGAGCATAGGAGAGGGGAGAAGAGAAAAGACTGTAGAAGTTGTATAAGCAGATAGTTGTTGCTATAGAACCCATGTACATAAGCACTTGAGTTAATATAAGAATGATTTGACTCAATTTCATGGTGTTGTTATGGATACTATTTGCATCTATTGAATGGTATGTTTATAGTTTTCTTATATGCTCTATTATGCATTTGTTTCAATGCTTTATATGTATGATTTCATGTTGAATGTATGAAGTATGTGAGAGGGAGAGTATGAGTTTCAATTGGTTCTCTTCCTGAGAGTTCCTGCAAGGAGTGCAAAGAAAGTTTGTAAGGAGTGCGTCGACAAGTTCTGAGTTTTACCTAAAAAAAGCTCAGGAGAGATAAAGTTGTCCTCATACCAACAAAAGTGCTAGTATAACATAGATCCGTGTAAGGTGTGCGCAGGCCAGGCTGAGAAAAGTCTTAGAATTTTCCAACCCATTGAGTGGTTGAAGGATTTTTGTTGCAAGGAGTGTACAGAGTTGGAGAGTTCAGATAATCATAGATTATCGTGAAGGACGCAAGGAGTGCGTGCAAGAATCCCTTGGAATCCTCGAGTTTGCAGGAAGAATCAAGCTCAGGAGGGATAGAGACTTGGAAAGTTCAAAGGAAGGACGAGGGTCGAAGTCACCTCGTAGAAACCAAGTTGAGGAGGAAATACGCCAATTTATCTGGTGAGGAGTCTTTGAGAACCTAAACGGATGGTTGGAATTCTTTGAGGGATAAAAACCGATTTCCGTCGACTGTTGGATCCATTAGATTAGCGGAGAGGTTAAGGCTGAGTTTCTTTCAACATTCGCAAGCCCGTGAAGATTAGCAGCCATTAGATCTGGAGGAACGAGGGTCATTGATTGGGTGATTTGATACATTGGCATTTCGAGAGTCGGGAGTGTGGAGGAAGCTATTTCTAGAATCCACGATACGTGAAATCCTGACGCGATCTAGGCCATCAGATCAAGGAAGAATCAAGAACGTTGATCCGTGGTAAAGAAGTCGTGAGTTCGGACTTCATCAAAAGGGAGAAGAGTCACATCGTGAACTCACGAGTCACGAAATCCCGACGCTCTCGGTGGTGGACCCCAGGGTTTGACTGGAGGTCATATGGTAGAAGAATAAGGGAGGAGCTAAGGACCGTTATCCCATTTCGGGGTTTTGGGAATTAGAGGAGTTGGGTTGACTTGCAACAGGAATCCCAAAATCGGAAACGCAAAGTCGCGAACTTAAAGATCCCTTTGAGGTTAAGTTAGTGGTTACATTGAGGAGAGGTTTGTGCCTAGTGCTTGTTTGCACGGGCGTAACTTCTAGAAGGACCTATGGTTTTATATGCATTGAAGGTTCCATAGTAACTAAGGAGCCATTTTGGCTGAAGGGCATAGGAAGATCCAAAGACTGGGAGGTCAAGTAGACCCTGTTGAGGTGGGGGTGTTGCATCACATTGTATCTTTTTTGTTCTTTTATTGAAAATCTATTTGCAGTAAAATATTGTACAAGGTTAAAATCTACATTTGGTATCAGAGCTTTGTTGGCTTCAGGGGGGCACCTTTGTGGTCAAGGGTTTGGCTCGGGACTGTGATAAGCCTTGTTACGGTGGGAGATCTGTGGTATTGATTTTTCAGGTGAAAAGAAATTGTGAGCAGTTTGAAAATGGAGATCAATAAGTTTAATGGGAAAAGTTGTGAGTTGTGGAAGCTCAAGATGGAAGATCTGTTGGTGGAAAAAGATCATTGGATTGCGGTGGATCCAAGTACTGCACCTATATGAACTTCAACAGATGACTGGAAAAAGTTGGATCAGAAGGAGAACAACAAAATCCGACTGTGTCTCTCAGATTCAGTAGTACTAAATGGGATAAGTTGGGGAATTTGTATCAGTCTAAGTCCCTAGTAAATAAAATTAGAATTCATGAGAAATAAGTTGTATAACCTGAGGATGAGAGATGGAGACTCAGTGGAAAATCATTTGAATGCCTTCAATACTATGGTAAGTCAGTTAGTATCTATTGAGATTAAAATTTCATATGAAGATAAGTGTATCATTTTTTTGTGCTCTTTACCAGACTCATGGGATAGTCTGGTTGTGGCCATAGGTAGTAATACAACTGCCTTGAATTTTTATGAAGTGGTCTCATCCTTGATGTCGGAGGAGATGAGATGGAAGAACATGGAAGGCTAGAGAACATATGCATTATTTTCAAGAAGACGCTTCTAGGAAATAAATAGATCTAATTCCTGAAGTGGGATATCTAAGTCTAAGGGTAGATCTAAATCTCCTGGAAAGTTTGTAAAGGTATGGAAAAGAAGGGCACTAGAAGAAGTAGTGTAGATCCAAAATTGAGAAAAAGAAGGGATTTGAAGAAGCTCCTTCTATAGAAGAAAAGACCTCCAAGGAAGAAGGAGGGGATGTGTACTTGTATTCTTCAAGCACACATGCAGATAATGAGGCATGGTTGGTTGAATCAGGTGCATCATTTCTTATGAATCCCCATAGGGAGTGGTTCTATGAATATGAAAGGTATGATGGAGGTAATGTTTTCTTAGGTGATGACTCGACAAATAAAATCATAGGACGAATAAAATTCAAGTTGAGGATCATAGATGGAAGGATTAGAAAACTACCTGGTGTTCTACAAATACCAAGTTTGGAAAGAAATTTGATTTATGTAAGAAAAATGGACGATGCAGGGGTAAAAATAATATTTGAAAAGGAAACTTGTAGGATGGTTTGAGGAGAGAGAACAAGAGAAAATAGGGTTTGATTTAAAGGATGATGAATTAGACTCTACAGAACAACATGAATTAGAAGAACATGATCCTCATACTCCAGTATTGAGGAGATCGGTTCGAGAAAGAATGTTGTTGGAAAGGTATACTCCATCTGATTTCCATTCAAATTTTTCTTTGTCTATTACTGATGATGATCCTAGAACTTTCAGGGAGCCAGTGGATTTAGAGGATGGAAATATTTGGGAAAAGGCCATGGATGAAGAAATGGCATCCTTGGATAAGAATGAGGGTTGGGATTTAGTGGAGTTGTCGACTAGAAGAAATCCCATTGGTATAAAATGGGTATTTAAAAAGAATCTGAATGCAAAAGGCAAAGTGGAGAAATAAAAATCTCGGTTAGTAGCAAAGGGTTATTCCCAGGTTGAGGGAATTGGTTTTGGTGAGAATTTTTCTCTTATTTCCAAGTTAACTTCTATAATGTTTATGTTATCTATTGTTGTTGCATTTGATTTTGAAGTAAGATAGATGGATGTGAAGACAACACTCCTACATGGGAATCTGGAAGAAAAAATCTATATTAAGTAGCGAGAAGGATTTGTTGTGAAGGGAGAGAAGGAGTTGGTATGCAAGCTAAAAATGTCCCTGTATGGTTTAAAACAATCCCCAAGGATGTGGTATCAAAAATTTGATACTTATATTGTGGGATTTTGATTCACAAGAAGAAAAGAGGATCACTGTGTGTATTTTAAATTAATTGGTGATCATTCGATTTATTTGGTCTTGTATGTGGATGACATGTTGCGCATAGGAAACAACAAGGAGATTATCTAGGATGTGAAAACTCAGTTGTCCTCTAAATTTGACATGAAGGATCTCGGTTCTTCAAATATCATTTTGGGCATGGAAATTAAAAGAGATCAAAAAAAGAGGAAACTTTGGTTAAATCAGAGAAAATATGTCAAGACAATATTGCAGAGGTTTAATATGCAGGAATGTAAATCAATCAAGGTCCTTATTCCTGTTGGTGTAAAGTTATCTGTGGATTAGTGTCCCAAGACACATGAATAGGAGGAGGACATGTCTCATGTTCCATATGTGAGTGCAGCTGGTAGTTTGATGTATGCAATGGTCTATACTAGACCGAACATTGCACATGTAGTGGTAGTTTTGAGCAGGTATATGTCAAAACCAGGGAAGGAGCATTTGACAACAGTTAAAAGGGTTTTCAGGTATTTGTGTGGCACTTCTAGCTATGGATTATGCTACCAAGGAAGACCAGGATTGGACAAAGTGTTGGACATACATGGCTTTGTGGATGCAGATTGGGTTGGAGATCTAGATCGTAGGAGATCTACAAGGGGGTATGTGTTTAACCTATTTGGAGGAGCAATCAGTTGGATGAGTAAAATATAGGTTGTAGTGGCACTTTCAACTACAAAATATGAATACATGGCATCCACTCATGCAAGTAAGGAAGAAGTATAGTTGCAAAGATTGTGTTTAGTATTGGGTTGGTACAACAAGTTGTAAGGATATATTGTGACAATCATAGTGAAATTTTTCTAGCGAAGAACCCGACTTATCATTCAAATACAAAGCATATTTATATTCAATATCACTTTGTGAGAGACATGGTTGAAGAAAATAAAGTGTTGTTGATGAAGGTGGACACTTTGAAGAATGTTGCAGATTCGTTAAAAAAATATGTGAGCACTGAGAAGTTCTCTTGGTGTATAGGATCCATGGGTGTTGCTGCCCTTAATTGTTTACTATGTAACCCTGTAAACCCTTGTATGCAAAGAAAACAATAAGTGGGAGAATTTTGGGTATGTGTTATATTCTTTGCACGACTAGCCCTACTGTCTGCTACGTTGCGTCAGGCGCACAGGGGGGTTTGAGGGGGGGCCACTAGGCCCCCCCTTCGGGGGTTGTAGGGGGTCGATAGCCCCCCTGTATGAGGGTTCGGGGGCAGAACCCCCGAGAATTTTTTTTCCTTTGGAAATGTGTCACAGTTTTGCCTCGTTTTTCGTGTCACCTTGATTTTCATGTCCATTGTTGGGAATTTTGTCAGCACATGGTTTTTGTCGATGGTTTTCTATATCCGGTGAAGGAATTAGGGTTTTTGACTAATACAAGTCATTGGGTTAGGGTTTTGGATGTAGTTGGATCCTATATGTATATTGTATTGTAAAAAATGTATCACTATGAATGAATATAGAATATGTTGGTTTTCTTGGTTTGGGTTTCCAAGGGAAAAATCTCTGTTTAATGTGTGTATATTCCATTGTATATTTTTTTTTCTTTTATTGAAAATCTATTTGCAATAAAATATTGTACAAGGTTAAAATCTACAATTCGGGGGGCGAAGTGGTGTGTCAAAGGATGGATTCTCTATCTGAAGAGGGCCACCAAGATGGGAAGAAGATGATTCCTCTGGAACATTAGGAGAGGGATCATAATTGTCGTATTTCTTTGCTCAATTCTACAAATTGATTGTTTGGTCAC
>SNQJ01S0044410.1:1718-11982 GCA_010110895.2 Picea sitchensis | reverse complement strand
ATGAAAATGTCTCCTTGGTATATATAGGAGACTAGGAGGTATAATTACAACTAATGGCCTAAAGCCGACATAAATAAAATAACATTACTAATATAATATGCCCCAGTTAAGGGGTAATGAGCCAATATTAGGGCTTAACACTACCCAACTTCAATGGATCACTAAACAACAAACATGTCTAAACAAGTAATCCAAGAAAGCCAAACAACCACACTTCAAACCTAAATTGAAGACACAAGGTGTGATAAATGAATCAACTAGAGACAAGATATAAAGGTGTAGACAAATCACACATCCCTGAGATAAAAAAACTACATGTGACCAAAGAAATATGGAAACTTTGCAATTTTCAGAATTTACAGGAGGTGTCCCGAGTCAGATGACTTGCAACAAGCGACTAGTCAGTTGTCACTAGTAGTGCAATAACAAACACCCTGTAGAAATTTGAAAAAAGAGAGATTTGGCTCAAATCTGTCAGATATGAGGGACATAAATTTAGAGGGAGTACCAAGGAAGAAAACAACCAAATCAAAATAGAGGATAATAGGAAAGGGATTCTGAACTAGATAACAATCAAAGATTCTTCCCAAGTGGAGTCGTCACTTCTGTTATGGAGAAAATATCACAAGTGGATAGTAATATATCCCTAGAATTTTCCTACTGATCTTAGACAGATAGTGGGACATAATTATATGGCTTTCCCCTTGAAACAAGAAAATGGCTTCACATTTAAACTAATAAATAATGGAATGTCATACCTTTTCCTAAAGGTTGTCCTTTGTATGCCATGGTTGTTGTAGTCCCGAAGTTCCATCTCTAGCCTCTATAACATTCTCCCTACACACAAGAAATAAGAAATACCTTCCTTCTCTTCTTAGCATTATAATCCTAGATCTATCTTGGATCTAACCTAATCATAATAAAATAAATCAGATATGAACATTCATGCACGAAATACAAACATTCATAGGGTAAAACCAACGATCTATTAATTTGAATAGAAAAAGTACACCAATACTACCTCTTGGTGTAGATGCACTCATCTTTTCCCCTTGCTCCTTGCTCCTTCTCATCGCTTCAACCAAACAAGGAAACCTAACTGCAACTGATGTAGATGGAGAAGCACCTATGAATTTTGGCAACATAGATCTATAAATGATTCTTCCTCTTCATGCTCAACAATTTTTTTCTTTATATAGATTATTGGAAGGGGCTTGGGAGAGATTCTAGATCTTATGGAGACCATTGGAGATTAGAATGATGTGAGTTCCAAGGCTCATGCCATGAAGAACAAATTCATCCCTCGCTTGCCTCTTCAAAACTCTACAAATATAGAAACCTAGAGAGGGTGTCTCTTGTTGTGAACTGATGATAAGCGTCATGTCACTGATTGTCCCATAGATGATGAGTGAGACCCCTATAAAATTGTTTGAATATTGATCTAGAGATGTGTCTTGTATTTCATCATTTTCTATGTTCCTCTTTGAACCTATAGGGTGGAAATTAAGTCTATTAATAATCTGTAATCGAGGGGATCATATCCCACTCACTTCACCAAGCTGAACGTTTGTGGAATTAATGTTTTAGTCTCTATATTAGTTATGTCTATAAGTTCCACATAGATTTGTTTGTCTTCTGGAGCATACCAATCCTCTATCCTTTTCCCTGAATAATGATCTATGTACTTCTAAAGGCTGCAAGGTTCTCTAGCTTTGGGTTGTTGCACTACTGACCTAATGTAATTATGGGGCTTGGTTTTGGAAGAGAATTACTAGTCAATTGTGTCTTTACTAGTCAAGAAATAGTTGGCAGTATTCTTATAGAGCATGTGCCAAATTATCTTTCCAATTAGTTGGAAGAGGTGCATAATCTACTATGCAAGTCAAATTATTTGCATAATACTTGAGCCTGGACCTCAACAAAGCCTCTCATGTTCATTAATAACATCATATTTATGATCCCTATTTGAGTTATGATGATGAGCTCAACATAAGACTAAGACCTGTATTCCATATGTTATTTGAACCAAACACTAAATAACATTGAATACCCAACTACAAACACATCTTCTATTTTTTCTTATCGCCCTATTCAATTATCTATTGTACTGTATTTTGGTAAAGAGTATTGAGTGCATCATTGATTTTGAAAACAAATTTTTGCAATTAGAACAATTCAATTTTCTCTCTACCAATGCTTTCCTAACATAAATGATATCATGGAAAATATGTTAATTACGTGACCACTCTAGGATTGTCTCAATCCTCCTTTTCAAATAAGTGTAAACTACTTGGAGCAAGTACCAATGGCATACACTTGATACTCAACGACACCAACCAAAATAAATGAAAGGAAACAGTCCCATGGTTATGATTTGATGGAGCTGTATTCAATGGAGTTAGAATGGAAGGTTGCTCACATAAGTTGAGTTAAGAGGGAGAGAGAGATCATATTTATCAATGAGGGGATGATTTTACACATAGTAAAGAGCAGTCGGCTCAAGTAAAGAGGAAATCATCCAAAGGTGATAAATCGACCCAAATATGTAACAAGTCAATCAACATAGGATTGAGGTTCCCTTTTGAGGTGTGTATGACACATATGGATGTGTACGAACTGTGGGAAATATTAAATTCCCCAACAAGAAATGATTCGAACCCAACATAGGTGAATCAACCCATATTGGTGAGCAATCGACCACAAGAAGAATAATTTTATTGAGTATTATGGAATTCATCTCATGCAAGATATATTACAGGCCAGGTAAGGAGGAATTTCTCCAACAAATAATGGTAGCTCAGGGAGGGAGAGCGTATGGACAAGGAAAGAGAAATTTTCTCGGGGAAGAGGCCAATGGTATGAGTAGAGGGATGTGATCTTGATGCTAGGGAACAAAATTAGAAACCTACCTAGATATGAGAAACAACTCTTTTTCTTTCCACCATAGATTTTGAATATCATAATGAATCCTATCATAGCCATGAAAGAGTTGTTATTGTACTTCATTTTCACAAAGATAATGAATTTACACTCCATAAATAAAAGAATACACAATAATACCTCCTCATCCACTCAAATGAGATACAAAGAAGTCATTTAAATATGTAACCAACAAACTACAATGAGATATAATGGTGAGTTTAACCACATCACAAAGTAATAAAATAACTCAATGAGACATGTTTTTTACCCTAAAACCCAACTTGGGAAAACTAATTGAATGGTGCTTAGTATTTGTTTTTTGCAAGTCTGCAAGTTTACAATGCTCTCCTCCTACTTGGAAAAAATACCTTTGAGTATGAGAAAGAGTGATGAAATAGGGAGAGATAGGGGGTAAGGGAAGGTCAATATCCATGGCTCTTCACTTCCCAATCCCTAGCCTTCTCTCGTCATTTCAAATTTTTTCTTTATCTTTTTAGTTCTGTTATTATTTGTCTTATTCCATGTAATCTTGCATTGTTTTACGTGGCTTACATAGTATTGATTAATTCTCAATTTGTTTTGCAAGTACTGAGTCTTATCCACTCTTCATTTTGTATTTATTTTGGATCACACCTCCCCATTGAGAGGCTTTTTGGTCTCCAAAAGCTCTAGGAAACCAATATGGATCGGTGTTTTCTACTTCTCTGGAATGTCGTTTTGACATTGGCTCCTGNGAGTCTTATCCACTCTTCATTTTGTATTTATTTTGGATCACACCTCCCCATTGAGAGGCTTTTTGGTCTCCAAAAGCTCTAGGAAACCAATATGGATCGGTGTTTTCTACTTCTCTGGAATGTCGTTTTGACATTGGCTCCTGTATACAACTCTAAATATGGCTCTAACTCTGGCTCTAGATACTTTATTTAGTCATTGGCTATGGCTTTGGATCTAGTTCTGACTCACTTGTTCCCTTAGTCCAACAATCTTCACGTTGACCCTTAGCTTTGCACCATCTCATAATCTAAACTCTAGGCTCAACACTCATTCATGTCTCCCTCTCTGACTTGGACATAGTCCATCTCGGCTATCAATGAAGCCAATTAGAATGATGGTCTATTCAATGTGACCCCAACATACTACCATCACATATTACTCCCTCAAAAGGAAGTGTGGCATGCATTCTCTTGCTAGGATCAGTTGCTTTCTAACATGGAAACAACTCTCTGCTGGCCTGCACATTATTGCAAGCATGTCTTTGAGTTATCCAGAGCTCCTCCCTCCATGATTATTGACCTTCATGCATCAATATATGACACATTTTCAAGAAGGAAAACTTCTCTTGGAAAATGGTAGGTAGCAATTGGAATGGTGCTACCTTGGTGGTTGGCATCCACTCGTTGTCGTCTTCAACGGTGATGCAAACCTCCTGTGTAGCTATATCCCATTGGAAAACATATTCTCCTTGAATTATATATGCAATAAGATCTTCAACTCCTGTACTCGCTACTTTCCACACTCTTTTCCCAGCAGTGCAGATTCTAGGGTGAAGCTCTAGGTGAAGTCTCCAACACTTCGCTTCCCAACGTCCACTCAACTTGTAGTGGTGGAAAAAATTCACATGGATGCTACAAGGATTCCTTGTCATACTCATCCTCTTCACATGCCTCTATGTATGTTTTCGGATTGGAGGAGCCTTCTTTCCATTCAACTTTTGGAATCCATCAGGTATGAGGAACATGGATTGCTTCTACCAGCGAGCTGCCTCACAATGTGATTTCTTTCCACAACTTGATCATGCATATGCTATGAGGGAGTCTTGGCCTTCTTTAAATATATTCTTGAGAAATGGAAGCAATTGGGAAGGGATCTCCATGTTCCTCTCCATATCCTCCATCCTCTAGTTAAACATCTTAACCTGTGCCTTCAAGTTCTCATTCTCTTATCTAAGCTCAATATTGTTGGCTTGGAAATCTTCCAACTTGTCATTGCTTTCTTTTCCCATGTTGCAATCTACACTTTTGTTCACATTTCTAGAAGTACTTTCTCGATCAAGGATGAAACTACTCTGATACCATCTGCTCCGTAATCGAGGGGCTCATATCCCACTCACTTCACCAACATGGAACATTTGTGGAATTAATTTCCTGGTCTCTATCTCAGTTCTATCTATCATTTCTTCATAGAGTTCTCTTTCTTCTGTAGGATACCAAACCTCCATCCTTTTCCCTGAACAATGATCTATGTACTTTTGAAGGATACAAATTTCTCTAGCTTTTGCTTACTACACTACTGACCTAATGTATTTCTAGGGCTTTATTCTGGAAGAGAATTACGAATCAATTGTGTCTTTACTAGTTAATAAATAACTGATAGTATTATTCTAGAGCATGTTCCAAAACATATTTCCAATTAGCTACAAGAGGTGTATCATATACTATGGAAGCCAAATTCTTTGCATAACACTTGAGCCTGAACCTCAATGAATCCTCTCATGTTCATTAATAACATCATATATATGCTCCCTATTTGAGTTATGATGATGCGTTTATCAACTTAAGGCTAAGAGCTACATTCCATATTTTATTTGAACCAAAAACTAAATAACATTGAATACCTAACTACAACCTCATCTATTATTATTTCTTATCACTCAATTCAATTATCTATTGTATTGTATTTTGGTCAAGAGTTTTATGTACCTGTTGGTGTGCAATGGGCAGACCCGAGGTTAATAATTAATAAACCAACAAAATCCTTAGACACTGGCCCTTTTGACATCACTTTCAACCAAGTGAAGTCTCACCCAAGGAATCTAGAGGGGCTGCAGGAACTAATTTTTTGCAGTGATGATGGGAAGTGAGGCATTCAACCTAACCATACTTTGCATTATACATTCATCTAATGTGTGCACATTTTTTGTGACCAAACCTTTAATTATCATTCAGTGTACCATGTGTGCGACATTACTCTACTTAACATTCATTCATTCATCATTAACTTAAGTGTGTAAGATTGTAACAACATATAATATTGACATATTCATAATACTAAGCATTGTGTAGTAAAAATAAACATCAAAAACATTAGAAACATAACACATAAAGACACAAGGTTTTAACTTGGTTCACCCAAAACTAGGCTACATCCACAACAACTGGCTTCTTATTTTATTCATTGCAATCTCCTTATAGTTGTGCACTGCGCTTACAAAAATATGGATTAGTTAACATTACCTAAACCTGCCTCATCGTTCTGTTGTAGTGCAATCCTAACTTCTAAAAACCTCAGTCGTAACTCAAAGTACCTGAACACTTAGTCAATTCTTCACTTAAGATCTCTCTCTCTCTCTCTCTCTCTATTATGACTCTATTTTAGACTACTTCTACCCAAAAACCTAGTACAATATATATCTTTACAATAGGTCTAATCCTGTTACAAAATGGTTACAAAGTGGAAAAAATATCCCCAAAATCCTAACTAATTTCCTCCTTTTTCATGCTAACTCTAGATAATGCACTAGCTATTTTCCGTATGCGTTGCTCCTTTTCCAAAATGTCACGTGATCCACCTCTGCATGATTCCAAAAAATCATCCAAAATATCCTACTCCAATAGGCCCCCAAGACTAACATGTGGATCATCCCGAGCCATGTCATGCCTGCTTCCAGGTTGCCAAGAACTTTTGTAGTGCATCATTGGTCATTGCAACTTTTCCCCTTGCTTGTGATTCCTGCTACACAATTTCCTCGACCATGTATACAGTTAAGTGAGTCTTCAATTTTTCAGCAGTTTCATGTGCTACCTGCTTGACAGTTCCTTGAGTGGCTGCTAACTCTGCTATCACCTTATAGGATTCTTCTTGCAATACCTCAATATGTTTTGCACGAACATGCTGCTTCGCCCTTAGTTGATTTATTTATGAATATAGCTTCCTATTTTCAGCCATTGTTGTTACCACCTATGTTGGAGGTAATGTAATAATTACTTCTTTGAAATTTTGCGCCATATTCTGCGTAACATGTATCTTCTTTCCAATCTCCTACAACTCTGCATCTTTAGTCAGTTGAGTCCATATTCTCATTCTTTCTGCATACATCTTAGTGCATTCTACTTCCATACTCTTAATGTTATCTATGCTTTTGGTGGCCATATTTTTTGTGTTTCTTCCTTTCCTCTGGGGGAGTGCTTGGTATCTGTCATGCCTCTAATTTGGTGATCTTTGTTCGGAATCCCTGAATGGCTTTGCTTAGATTTGTCACCTATTCCTCCAATGGGGTGTCTTCCTCCCTTAACACTTATGGGATAATGTTATAGACCCCTTTGATCGCCTATTTGACTTTCTCTGCCTTGCGTGCTACCTGATCCCATTCCTTCCTGAGTTGGTCATATTTCTCTTGAAGCATGTCCTTATCTACGACTATCTTTGTCATCTCTAATGAGTTCAATGTTGTGCGCACTTGGATTTCCTCTATCACACTCAATTGTAATCCATAAAAAATTTCTATAGGTAACTGAGATACCACTAAGTCAATATGACTTAATTCCTTGGCTTTCTCTTTCAATTCTATCATGGTGAACTCAAAGGCTCCCGTCATTATCTTCATTACATGTCTTTATCTTGATATGATGGATGTCATCTATTGCACCTCAGTTGTCCATGACGTATCCTCTGCTTGAACTTGTTTTCCTATTTGTATTGTTGCAAGTTGTGTGGTCTCCAAAAATGATTGCAACACAACAATCTGTGCTTGCATATCCAAATTCCATTCCTCTTGATGTTTCACCACGTTCTCAAAATCTTGATTTGTAGCTTAACTTGGTCGAAAATATTATCCAAATCCTCCTTCGTAAGTGCTTATGGATTTGATACCTTCAAAGCCTTCCTCTTCTTATGTTGTGGCACTGATTTTCCTTTGTCAAGATATTTCCTCTTCTCTCCTGTGTGCGGAAATTTATTTTGTGTTTTTCTTCCTGCGCCATTTCCTTCTTGTTCTTTGTCTGCGTCTTCTCTTGATATTTCTTCAGTATCGAGTGGTTGCATCTCTAATTTCTCTAGCTGTATCTCTGTTGGTGGGATCTTCCAATTGTGAGCCCGATATTCCATAATTTCTCTCATCTCTTCCTCAGTTAACCTGTACCGTGTGGGAAGCCATTCCTAATTTGGATCCTTCTTGGATTGGACATACATGTGATGGCGCCCTTCCTTAAAGCACACAACTAAATTGTATGATTCACCCACCTATAGTGGTATGCATGACATACTCTGAATGCTTATCGGAGTCGCTTCCTTGTATATATTAAATGCAACATTATTGTATATCTATCGCATCTTGTGTGTAGTATGACATAAATTATGATATATTGCAGTTAGGCATGGCTTAAATTTTACTCCCAAAAATTGCATATCATCCGCCCCCCTCCATGCTGATAATGCAAATAGAATTAGTATCCATGCATAGTGAAATTCAGTCCCTTTATCATGTTCCTCTTCACAGTTGATCAAGAACTGGTTGAGAAGAAATGTTGCCCAGTTCATCAACACTCCCTCGACGCACTTATCGATTGTCTCTATTACTGTCACCAATACTTGGTCTCTGTGAGACTTCCTTAAGAATTTACAAGCTAGTGCTTGTGTCATAAACCATAGTGTTGGGTTGCATATGCTTCCTACATCTAAATCATGTTGTCCTCAGAATGTATGAAACTTTTTTTTCATTCTCTCTGATGGAGCCTTCTCATTCTTATTTTATGAAAAGACCAGTGAATAGTCCTCCTCTTGTGACGGTAGTCCAGTAATGCACACAATCAAGTATGTATCAATTGAGACTAGCTTGTAGAGCCATAAGTAACCTACGTGTATGCAACTCAACAAAATCTTCACACAAACGTTAATATCTTTGCTCCTCCCAAAGTGTGGTAGGTCGAATAAGTTCATAAGGCCAACTTTCTGCAATCCTTTTACCCATATCTATGGCTCTATCATGACTAACATTGTCTATGAACTGATGTACCTCTTCAAATACTTGCTCGGCATTAGCTCTGGAAATTTATTTTCATTCGTAATATCATGGTCTGCATACTTTAAGATTGGTATCAAGCCTAACATATCTTCCTCCATGGTCACTCCAGGTGGTATTTCCAGCTCCACAACCTCGTACTTAGCATATTTTGACAAATTGAATTTAATTGATGTATCCTTCCTAGGTGGTATGTAATCTCTTGGAAAGTTCATTGAACTCGACTCTGACGCTGATGATCCTGGAGTCTCTATTTGTACTGGTACTATTGGTGTCTTACTGCATTGTTTCTTTGGTGCTGATGTAGATGTCTCTATTGCCTTAGGTGGTGCCATTGTTCTATGCAACTCTGCTCTACAACTAACTTCTTTGACTTTGCTTGGAACTAATCTCTCTGCTTTCGCTGTTCTCTATGAAAATGCAAATGAAAATAGATTTTTCGCATTTGAAATTTCAACTTATTTTATCCTTTGGCTCCCAGCTGTTTCTAAACTCATTCGAACTTGAACTTACAACCTAGCCCACTTTCCTTAGCTATCATTCATTACCTTCCTTAATGCTTCATTAGTTCAGTATCTTTGGCGAATTATCTGTTAGATTCTCCAACCTGTTGAAATCTTCTTGTCGATATGCACTCAAGGCTACATGGCGCCACTACTTCACCATCATGTTTTCTCTTTATTACATGTCTCGTTATAGATGGGATTAACTTCTTTTCCCTCTTTCTTCATCTTCTTCTATCACATACCAATATTCCTTCTTGCAGATGCACAATGGGAATACCTAGGATTAATCATTAATAAACCAACTAAATCCTTAAACATTGAACCTTTCGGAATCACCTGCAAGCAAGTGAAGTCTCCCCCAAGGCATCTAGAGGAGTTGCATGAACCAAGTTTCTGCAGTCATGAGGAAGTGAGGCATTCAACCTAACCATACTATGCATTATCCATTCATCTACTATGTTCGTAGTTTTTGTTACCTAACCTTTAATTATCATTCAATGTACCCTGTGCATTACATTACTCTACTTAACATTCATTCCTTCATTCATCGTAACTTAATTTCACAGGATTGTAACAACATATAACCATGACATATTCAAAATACTAAGCATTGCGCATTAATAGTAAACATCATATGCATCAAGCACAAGGTTTTAACGTGGTTCACCCCAAACTGGGATATATCCACAACGTCTAGCTTCTTATTTTATTCATTGCAATATCCTTACAGCTATGCATTGTGCTTACGAAAAGGTGGATCAATTAACATTACACAAACCTGCCTTAGTCATTCTGTTGCAATGTGATCCTAACTCCCAAA
>SNQJ01S0044409.1:62303-74528 GCA_010110895.2 Picea sitchensis | reverse complement strand
TAATTTATTTTCCAAATTCCATTTTATTAAATCTAACTTCATAGAAATTGTACATATTATCAATTCTTTTATTACTAATTGCAACTTTTCCTTAATTTAATATAATTAACAAAATATTGCACACAATAATAATTCAACTAAATATTTTTTTCTTCCTTTTATTGATTAAAGTTAAACATTTGTAATTGGTAGTTGATTTAATTTCTTATAATTACATAATTAATTAACTAAAACTAAAAGAAATATAAATTAATAATCAACTAAAATTAAAAAAAACATAATTAATAATCAACTAAAACTAAAATAAACATATTAATATACAAGCGATAAATATTAATATTTAATTAGCATAAATTAAATTAATAAAATACTCACTCAGGTTGATAGGAAGATAAAAAATTGTGGAGAAGAAATGAAGGAGACATATTCTCTTAATAAAACAATATAATTTGATAATAATCTTTTACACATGAAATGGACAAGGATCAACATTTAAAATAAATCATAATTAATTAACTAAAATTAAAAGAAATATAAACTTATAATCAATAAAAATATATATACAAATTAATAATCAACTAAAATTAAATAAACATAGTTAATAATCAATAAAAACTAAAATAAACATATTAATATGTAAGATACACATTAACAATTAATTAAAATATATTAAATTAATAAAACACTAACCCATGCTCGATGATATTGTATTAAAAAACTCATCTCAAATGGATGGACAAGCACTAAACACTTTGAGTAATTTAAAATAAATTTTAGAATTATATAATTAAAATAAATATAAGTTAATACTAAAATTAAAAACATAATTAATATACAAGCTACAAATATTAGCAATTAACTAAAATAAAAATAAAACACGAATTTTGAATAAATTAATTAAAATAAAAAAATACAACATAATTTTGAATAAATTCATGTGAAAAATTCATAACCTCTGACACCGAAATCATTCATAAGGAACATATCTATCTAAAACACATATGAGGGCGGATCTATTCTCTCGCTTGATTCAAGATCGAGGGAATGAATTGTATACTAACCGAACCCTAAAAAAGCTATAATGATTGACCGAAGACACAACCCCGCAGGCACTCACATAACACAGGGACTCACTTAGCGATGAGGCTTAACCCCTTCCTACCGAGGTGAGTTACCGAAGTGAAGCGATTGAAATGACTGATTCTTTTATAACGAATCTCTGTATCAGGTGAACCACATCGCAACATTTAATTAAAATATAACACATAAGATTTTGAATAAATTCATGTGACTACTTCTAAAGAAGTTTACCGCCGGCATGGTGTTGAATCGGAAGCAAGCAGGGAGAAAGGGAGTGATGTTAATGATATTCAAAGCTTATTTTTGTTTTTCTTGTAGAAAGAAAAGAATTATGAATTGAATCAATGATGTTTTTATTTAAGATATTGCTTACATAGGTAGAATTATGGATTTTATCATTTAAAAAACAATAAAATAAATTAACATAAATTGACAAAGAAGATAGAAAATTCATGTTCGAAAATAACAAAATTGAAAATGGCCCTGTTTGAAAATTAGTTGAACAAAGATAATGGATTTTTCATTTTAAAAAACAATAAAATAAATTAACACAAATCTAACAAAACTGAAAATTGCCCTGTTTGAAAATTAGCGAAACAAAGATAAGGGATTTTTTCATTTAAAAAAACAAGTAGAACAAAAATAGAGAACTTGGGAAGGGTTGCACAATGCATAATAACATATCTTCCAATTTCGAATTCACAGTGCTAGTTGTTGCTGGTGTTCGGAGAATTCACTTCCAATTCACAACACTAGTTTCTGCTGGTGATTAGAGAATTCATCATTTGATCTTTCATCTCTGTGAGTTTAATAAATAGAATATGCATGCATGCATTAGCTTCATAAAAATAGCATTGTATTTTAGAAAAACTATAACAATTCTTTTTTTGAACTAACTTGACATATGAAAAATTGGTAACATTCTTTTTTTTATTACTAAGATATAGAAAGATTGTTAACATTCTTTCTTTATTACTAAGATATAGGGGAAATGACTAATAAACTAAAAAACGTATAGAAACAATAAAAAAAAAAAAAAGTAGATCTTATTAAGGAAATTTACAACCCATAAAAACAATGAAAAGTGAATATATTAAGAATTTTTTCATTGCCCTTCAAATGAAAAAATATCAAATAATTTCTATTTCAAATTTGAAAAGTATTTTTTTATATTAATTTTCATTTGCATTGAAAATAATTTTAAACCCTTCTATGAAGGGCTACAAGGCTCTTGAANTTATAGAAACAATAAAAAAATAAAAAGTAGATCGTATTAAGGAAATTTACAACCCATAAAAACAATGAAAAGTGAATATCTTAAGAATTTTTTCATTGCCCTTCAAATGAAAAAATATCAAATAATTTCTATTTCAAATTTGAAAAGTATTTTTTTATATTAATTTTCATTTGCATTGAAAATAATTTTAAACCCTTCTATGAAGGGCTACAAGGCTCTTGAAGGACAATGAAGACCTCAATTTTGATCCCTGGTGCCGAAAGTAAATTGCACTCTTATCCAACGTTGTTCTTTGATTTGATTACTTATTTATGGGGTAGTTTAAATATTTTACCAAATAATTCTTTTTAGATGATGATTTTTGAGGATATTTGTTTAAAATCTGGTTAGAAATTGTTAGATTTTCGTATGCATTTATTTCTGTGTAATCTAAATGTTCTAAAAGTTTTTCAGCATGTTGAATCCATTTCTACATTAAGATATAGATTTTAAATAACAAAAATTAATAATTTTATGTAAATTTATTTAAACAATTTGATAGAACGCTTAAACAATACACTTATTTATGAAATTGTCCCTTCAGAAATCAACAACTTTGTAAAAATTCCTCTCCCTATAAATTTTTTTTTCAATAACTAATACATGCTCTAAGCTTCAAAGATACACTCAGACTTAGGTAAGCTTTTTTTTTGGAACAATTACCTAAAAAAAAAATTGTTCTTTTAGGTAAGCTTTTTCTCTTATCTTAAAAATATAACATACAAGAAATCAAGGCAGGATGGTGTAAAAATATAACATACAAGAAATCAAGGAAGGATGGTGTAGACCATGCAGAGAGCAGGTTGGCCGCATTAGAGACTTTGGTGGTGTCAGTCGCTTTCCTAAGAACACACACGTTCCTAGGAATAGGCATGTGCTCTAGGAATGCGTGTGTTCCTTTGATTAAATTTCTTAAGAAGTTTCTATTTGCTCTAGGAATGCGTGTGTTCCTTTGATTAAATTTCTTAAGAAGTTTCTATTTCCAGGTGATTCTAAGTATGTATTTGGAAGAAATTACATTTTTTTAATTTTTTAATTTTTTTAAATGTTTAAAAAATAAATCTAATATTTATTTTTATTACTAAATTGTTACAAATTTAATTGATATGGAGTTTAGAGAAAACTTAAACGTGAGACACTATCACAGGAAGGTATATCAAACTCCAAACCATAACCTATAAATGTAAATATGGAAATTGATGAAGGGTTGAGGTCTTTTAGAACTCTTGTTCAAGACTTACATAATATTAGAGAACCCTGACATCACTAAAAAGATCCCTAGACACCATTTTATATTCCATTACAAGTGCTCAAGGGAAATTAGCTAATATTTCTTATTGCAGAGATAGAATGTTTGAATATTAAAAGACTAGGCTAGATAAAAAACCAAGTTAGAGACCTAAACATTACAAAACAATAACTAATGACATTGTTTATTGATCTAAGTACCAAAGTACAACCACCAGTCACAAAGAGACACATTTGTGTGGATTGGTGCACCTACCAACCAGTTTTAGAGAATTGGATGAATAGGCGGTTTATGTTTTTTCACAAACCTCCCTACAATAAAAGGGAGGTGACTGTACATTTCCTCATAAAATTATGGGCAAAGTTATGTTAAGTATCCATGTCAACTACATTGACATTGGTGAATTCGAGGGGGTGGGTTGTGCATCCTTACGGGACAAAGAAAATATTAGGTGTGACTCATTGCTAGGTCCTCATCCTCTTAGGAAAAGGTCTAAACCCCTACATAACATCCTCCCATCGTAGAAAGCATCAACCAAACACATACATTCATATTCACCTTGACTCGAATCTTGGTGCAACGTAACACTTTTATAGCATTATCCCGCCAAGAGCTACCTGCATGTGATGTCCGTAGAGGGATTGGTCCTTCAATCCCTACAATAAAGTCCATCCAAGAGAGGGAACACGGATAGACTATCCATCCATGTCACCCTCACAGATGCTTGAGTTGTTGGAAGACTTGTTATGGGCTAGCGGAGGCCACTAGACATGAGAGTTTCATGGAGGAGGTTAGTATCTTGACAATCTCTATATTCTTCTTTCATTATATATATAGTTTATTGTGTATGTTTTCTATATTTAATTATATTATGATTGCAGTTTCTACGCTCGAATAGTAGACCCTTGATGCCAACAAATGCATCAGTGTCATTTTCCACCATTGATGCAATACCAACAACAACCTTCTCGTTTGGTGTACCGCATACTCATGTATGTGGTGCTTTTGATTAATTCACCACAATGTTCTACTTATTCCTTGACAATCTCACTAATCAACTACTATTCTACTACATCTGTAAGATAATTTTTGTGTTTCTACAAGCAATTTATGAGAAAACAAATATAATGTTGTTGTGCTTCTAAAGGTTGTGATATCATACAATGATGAACCATGTCCACCTGGGATGGAAATATCACCCCTTTCATAGCTATCATGCCTCAAGTTAAATCTTGTTTAAATTTAAAAATTGTTCTATTGTTTTGGTTGAATTTCACATTTTTGTACTAATAAAATATTATAAATATGTATGCAGGTGAGTTTATTGACTTTGAGGTTTCCTGTACCACCACCATCCCATTCAGTACCACTACTGACATTGCCCCCATCATTTATCCTTGGCTATAGGGAAAGTCTAGTCAATGGCCACCTTTCCCTGGCTCTTGGGATACCACTTTCCACCCCAAGGATTTTCTGGCCCTCGTACAACCTGTGGTAGCTTATCGCCAACCACCCCCACCACCTTTTCCATCCCATCCATCCATAGTGGTTGCACCCATATGTATGCAGGTGAGTTCATTGACTTCGAGGTTTCCTGTACCACCATCATCCCATTCAGTACCACTACTGACATTGCTCCCATCATTTATCCTTGGCTATAGGGAAAGTCTAGTCAATGGACACCCACCTATTCCAACTGGCTCCTCTTGATAGTTTTTAGTTCAACACGTTCTTATATACTTCTTTGTAATTGTGGGTTCTACACTTTCGAGGTTGTATGAAGCCCTACACATATTCTAGGTGGATATTGGTGGCCTCCCACCTAATCCAATTGGATTATTTTGTATGTTTTCATGTCAGCACATCTTGTTGTACTTCTAGGGCCTTTTTGGGGCCCTAAACATTGTTTTTTTGTCTCACCATAGTCAAAATGTAGATGGAGTAAGTGTTTGATGGTGTAATGTATAGTTCTCTAAAATACCTTTCCAACGGGATATCACGTGCCTAAAATGGAGGTCGTATGCAAAAGTTATGACTCGAGGAAGTTGAGGTACCAAATTATCCATATGGGCCCACATAACTTTTGGCATTTCATCTCTTAGGGTTAGTTTTTCGAATGTCTAGGGTTTTGGCATTCATGAGTAATATAAAAAAATCCTCTGGAGCCTCGTTGTAATCATTTTTCTTAGACGGATGCACGTAGCAGTCACATCTCTTCTCAGAGACAGCTACCACCATTCAAGCAAGTGTTTCAGTTCTGTAGTTTTACAATTTCATCCTATTTCATTTATTCAATAGAAGATATTGTTCATTGGATATCTGTGTGTTCTTCATATCTTTGTGTTTATTGTATTCGGTTTGTTAATCAGTTCATTCCACTCCTAAATCTGGACAAGTGGTATCATAACGGTCTTCTCTTCATTTATTTTTCTTCGTGCATGTCCTCGACAAGATCTGGGTACAAAAGGTTGGGACTCGAACCAATCGATTCGTTGCAAGATCGGTCTCACCGAGCCTGAAAACAACCCATGGGGGATGAAAATAAATATGATGGAGAAATAGATCTTTTTAAAATGTTGTTCAAGGAATCCCTCGCGTGACAAAGGAACGAAATGATGGACAACTTTGCACAAATCCTTCCAAGACTGCCCACAGGAGAAGCATCTTCATCAAGCTTTCATGTAACCCCCTTCAAGGTACATGTAAATTTTGATATTCCATTATTTGAAGGAATTATAGATGTGGATGGTGTAGACAAATGGTTGAATCTGCTCAAAGGGTATTTTTCAGTCCATAATTTTTTCGATAGAGAAAAGATTATTTTTGCACTTCTCAAGGTCGTCCCCCATGTTAAGGACTGGTGAGATACTTACTTTGAGAAAAGGGACATAGATGAATATGCAATATTTGTGGTCGCCCCTACATGGAATTCCTTTTGGGATGCCATTAAAGAACAATACTGCCCCATTGGAAGCTACAAGGACCAGTACACCCGATGGACCACCATGCATCAAGAAAGGAACCAGACAGTACTATATTTCACCAATATTTTCCATACCCTGCTCACCAAATTGGGTATCAAATACTTTGAGTGACATATAGTGCTTAAATACCATGGTTGTTTTCATAGATACATTCAAACAGAAATGGAATTTCTGGACATTGCCTCATTAGGTATGGCTTATAGATATGTTGTCAAGATTGAGCATAAATTTAAGCAGAAGAGGAGAGAGGTTGGATCTGCAAACCCCTCATGCTCGAAGCAGAGAAAAGGCGGCCCCAACCCGCACGTCAAGGGATAGAGAAAATATGGCCACTCTCAGGACAACAAGTCCAAGCCGCAAAACAATAAGGGCAATGAAAAGATGAAGATGGACATGGGAAAATGGTGTGAATACCAAAAAATACCTTGGCACAACATTGAAGAATGTCACTCCAAGCAGTCACTTGTGCCCAAGTTGAAGGCGTCCGAGTCCAAGGTCGATTATGTCTCTGAATCAAATCTAGAAGGAGGGAAGCAGATTATCGATGATGAACCCGGTGCCACTGTCCCTACCACCAAATTCCATCCAAGTGAACTAGAAGGATCAGTAGAAGGGGAATGCCTTTTTCACTCACATGTGTGCGTAAAGGGGTATCTGATTCATTTCATTGTTGATAGAAACAATCAAACGAACATGATCTCAGTGGAGGTCATCAAGCGATTGGACCTGTTGATGACACCGTACCCACAGTGCTACACCATTGGCTCGTTCACCAAGGAAGAGATATTTGTGTCAGCCAATAGCATTGTTTTCCCTATGGCATCAATCCTTTCAAAGACGAGGTATTGCGTGATATTTCTCCCCTCGAAGTTTGTGATGTTCTTTTAGGACAACCATATTTGTGGAAGCGTCATGCTATGTATGAGTCTAGACCCTGCATTGTTATTATTACTTTGAGTAGACAATTGTACAGGATACCAGAGGTAGCGCCGCTTACTGTTATTTCTTTAATCTCTGCTAAGGAATGAAGTAAGGTCATTTCACAGACTGAGAAGTTCATCTTCTTTGTGATATTTTCTCATAGTAAGCAGAAGGTCGTCAAAAGGGGCACATTAGACCCAAAGATTCTTCAAAAGGGGCACATTAGACCCATCTCCTCTCCTTGTGGAAGCCCAATTGTACTGGTGCAGAAGAAGGATGGGACCTAGCGACTCTGCATTGCTTATAAAGCATTAAACAAAATCATTGTTAGGAACCGGTACCCAATTTCCAGGATTGATGACCTTCTTGACCAAATCAAGGGGGGAAAGTTCTTCAACAATATTTACCTAAAGTCTGGCTACCACCAGGTTCCCATCGATCCAACTAATTTATGGAAAACATATTTTAAATCTAAAGAAGGTCTCTGTGAATGGTTGGTCATGCCCTTTGTCTTAAGAAATGCACCAACCACTTTCATGAGGTTGATGGATGATGTATTGAGACCCTTCACCAACTCTTTTGTGGTGGTATATTTGGATGAAATTCTCATATTCAACCGAACTTGGGAGGAGCACGTGTGACATATTCAATAGGTTTTGAGAACTCTGCGGAAGCACAAGCTATATGCCAACTTGGAAAAATGCTCCTTTGGCATGAACAGGGTCCAATACTTGGGCTACATATTTTATGAGAATGGGGTACATGTTGATCTAGCTAAGATCCAATTCATCTATGACTGGCCAGCCCCGACCACCCTAACCGAGCTTCCGATCTTGATCTTGGGACTGACCAACTTCTACCGATGCTTCGTGTTGGGATTCTTCCATATTGCATGGGCCCTAAACCAAGTCACCAATGGAAGTGGATGGGAAAAGTTCGTATGGGGGAAGAAACAACAAAGAGAATTCCATGATCTAAAGAATTGTTTGTGCTTAGCTCTAGTACTCTCCTTTCATGATCTGCAACAACCATTCGAGATTGAGACTTATGCATTTGACTATGTTGTAGGCGCAGTTCTCACTCAACACGATCATCCGGTGGCATACCATAGTGAGACACTCTTAGATACTTTCCAAAAATACCCCACCTATGACAAGGAAATTTATTCCATTGTATAATCCTGTCATTAATGGAAACATTACATTCTAGGAAAGGAGACGATCATCCACACTGAGCTCAAGCCTCTGCAATTCATACAGACACAAGGGAAATTGAAAAATGACTTCCTTTAGAAGTGGTCCACCTACCTGCAAAAATTCCATCTCAACATCAAGTATAAGACATGGAGCTCAAATCATGTCACTGATTGCCTCATTCGACCTCCCGTGGCTGCACTCACCACCGTGCTCCATTGTTCTAGACATAAGACATCTGAGTGGCCCCAACTTTATCAACAAGATCCAAACTTCACCACCACCTATCAACTCTTGGGTACAGGTGCGACTGTCACTGATTTTCACATTCGAGACATAATATTTTTCCATCTAGGCCATCTCTGTGTTCCTGGAAGTGAGTGTGAAAAACTAATTTGGGAATTCCACTACAGTCGGATGGCAGGACATTTTGGTGTGGAGAAAATTGTGGTTGTTCTACAAAAACATTTTTATTGGCCAAAACTTTGACAAGACGTCAGCAAGTATATAAAATATTGCACTGCATGTGCCATTTCCAAGCCAACCATCAAGAACCAAGTCTTATACACCCCTATTCCTACTCTCGAGAAACCTTAGGAATCCATCTCCATGGATTACATGTATGGCCTTCCATCCACCAAGCAAGGAAATGATTGTGTATTTTTGGTCATTGATCAGATTTTGAAGATGGCCATCCTCACAGCATGCAAGAATAATATCATAGTGGAAGATACTGCCAATCTCTTCTTCAAATGAGTGTGGGTCCATTTTGGGATACCAAAGACCATCATCTCCGACTGGGAAAACAGGTTCCTCAACAAATTTTGATCGAGTCTTTGGTCATTGTTGGACACCAAGATCACTAAATCCATTTCATTCCACCCCCAAATGGACAATCAAATAGAGGTTGTTAATTGGATGATTGTGCACATCCTACGCATGTACAAATCCAAGCATCTGCATACATGGTATGAGAGTCTCCCCTATGTTCAACATAGTTACAAGAGGGATCTCCATAGCTCCACTGGCCATATCCCATTTCAGGTGGGGATATGATTCCAACCCTTGGGTCCCATTGATGTTTCACTACCGCTTTCCACCACACAGACAAACTCTTCTCTGAGACTGACAAAGCCACTAGATTAATTGATCAGATTCGGCACATTTGTCAACAGGTATATGAGATTTTTCATAATTCCAATGCTAAGTGCAAGAAACTCCATGATCAACATAGGGTACCGCACCAGTTTTAGGTTGGAGACAAAGTCTGGTTATATTTGCAAAAGGTGTCTTACAAGGCCCCATCAAAAGCTCTACCCACTTCTCTATGGGCCTTACACTATCACCAAGGTTGTGGGTAACAATGAATTTGGGATCAACACTCCAATATTCCTTGGTATGCACCCGATGTTCAATGTGGACCTCTTTCGGCCATATTTTCCACCATTATTGGACACCTCGGAGATTGTAGAAAAAATGATACCAATAGAGCTCAACCTTGATTGCATAGAATAAGCATCCATTCATCATATAGTGGACACACAGGTCGAGTGCACTCACCAGCATAGGAGCCATGTTTATCAGGTTATCAAGGTAGGGAAACTCCTACACCAAGGAAATTGGCTCACCCAAGGCCAAATTCAGCAAAACATTCCTCACCTGATGGGGGAACTCAACCCAATGGAGACCATTTCTTCCTAAGGGCGGAGGACTAATCCAAGTGGATATTGGCGGCCACCCACCTATTCTAGCTGTCTCCTCTTGACAGGTTTTAGTTAAGCACTTTCTTTTTTACTTCTTTGTAATTGTTGGTTCTACACTTCCACGACTGTCTGAAGCCCTACACATCTTCCAAGTGGATACTGGTGGCCTCCCACCTAATCCAACTAGCTTATTTTGTATTTTTTCTTGTCATCACATCTTGTTGTACTTCCAGGGCCATGTTGGGGCCTTAAACATATTTTTTTTCTTTCCATGGTCAAACTATAGATGGAGTTAGAGTTTGACGAAGTAATGTGTATTTCTCTAAAATACCTTTCCAACGGGATATCACACTCCTAAAACAGAGGTCGTATGCAAAATTTATGACCCCGGGAAGTTGAGGTACCAACTTACCCATAGGGGACCACATAACTTTTGGCGTTTCATCTCCTAGGGTTAGGTTTTTGGATTTCTAGGGTTTTAGAATTCATGAGTAATATAAAAAATGCTTCTGGAGCCTCATTGTAATCATTATGCTGAAACAAATGCACGTAACAACCACATCTCTTCTCAAATATAACTACCACCATTCGAGAAATTGTTTTAGTTATGTAATTTTACAATTTCAGCCTATTTCATTTATTCAATAGAAGATATTGTTCACTGGATATCTGTGTGTTCTTCATATCTCTGTGTTTAATGTATTTAGTCTATTAATGAGTTTGTTCTACTCCTAAATCTGTATCAGCTGCCCACCAATCATCCCTATTAAAACCCAAATAGTTCCATCCACCAAGTTTGCACCACTTCAATCTCACACATCCCCCCAATCCATCATCTGACGCGGATAACACAGTCTACACGACAAAAAATCTTCCCTTCTAGCAACTTGTACAACCAACTGCTCCACCTACTAGTAACTCTCCATTGTTTCCTGAGTTATTCATGGTGACATCATTCATTGATGATTTTTTTTATGTATCATGAATGGAATTGATTTTATGCATTTTTGTTTAAATTTCATTCTTTCATTATTGTAATTTTTTTAGGGTGACATAGCTGAGAGATTAGGGTTGTGGATGAGGGAAACATCCTCGTGACTATTAGTATCATTTTTCTATGGCAAGTTTTCTTAGCTTGAATTATAAAGTATCATTTTGTAAGTTTGTTTATTCATTGTGGGAATTTTTTTTTATAATAATGTTGTTTCTTTGTCCGATATCCAAATATAAGAACCACACTTGAGCACAAAACAACTTGAGGTCTTGCTTCAAGTAAGAGGATAAATATTTACTTTCTCGATGCACCTGATAGTTGTGAGGGTGGAAGTGGTCAATGAGTGACCAATGAGCCCCATTTTGTATATAGGGAATCACATGTCATTCTTCCATGTTTGGGCACTTGTTTTCATTTGTATATTCGACATGATGTTACATTTTGTAAAAAAGGTAAATTTGAGTCTATTTTTAATACTCACACACACATTTCATGGAACATGTTACAGGAATTGAAGTGTTTGTTTATTTGATTTTGATGAATGATTATGATGATGGTGATGGTGATGACGATGATGATGACAATTGAATCCTATACATCTAAAAAGTGCAAGCACAATAAGTATAATCTCACTTAATTAATATCATCACGTTAATTGATTGTCCATTGGGTTTCCCTATTTGGACACAAGATATTAGTTTATAGATGTTAAACTACTTATGTTAAAAATCATTTTGTATCTTGATGAAATTTCCATATTGTATTTGTAACATTGAATGTTAGCTAAGTCACTTGACATGAGGACATGGGACATAGAGGATCATC
>SNQJ01S0044409.1:16032-62293 GCA_010110895.2 Picea sitchensis | reverse complement strand
GAAATAAGAACAGATTAACAGTCAAAGCTAATTGAAGCTATTCTTATTTCATTAATGAATAAAATAACTAAAGAAAATTGTGAATAGACTAACCTGTAATTGATCAATTAAAATGAGTTTATGTCTATGCGCATATTCAATCTCCTAGTTGTCCTTCCTATGAGGAAAACCTATAATAGGATGGTGCTAACACTCCCAGAACAAACTCAAAGGTGTTTTGGAACAAGAATATAACATTAAACTAGTAAATATACAGATCTGATGATCTTATAATGATGAACACTTTTAATCAAAGAAACTTAATACAAAGAATTCATGTAATACATCATCCAATATCCGACATAAATCCACAATATTTAAATGAAATATTGATCACAGATATATTATAGGACAACAAATTATAGACAAAATTAAAGTGTTGAATAATATGAAATATCATACGATGATAAGATTAAAGATGTATAAACGTATTAAAATTCCATAAGACAAAGGAAAAACATAATGGGTAAGTGCCATGCTGGTCTAAAGCGAAGGGGTGAACAACTTCTTCATATTGTTGATGTTTCGACAACATTGAGAAGACATTCTCTAAAGATAATAATTAGTAATATAATTATTAATGATTATTATATATATTATATAATAAGTAAATTATAATAACAAATAGTTATTGATTATTCAAGGGACGCATCCTTTCATGGACGATCACCTTATGTTCCTTATATATGGAACACTCATCATTGTAATAATATATCCAATATCTCTCATATCTCATATAAGGAAAGCTAACATGGTATCAGAGAAGGACTGAGCCTCACTCCCTAATAGGAGCACCCAGGTAAATGGAAGCAAATAAAACTGTATAATAAAAATAGGATCTGACAAAGCCCACACACGTATACACAATATGCATCCATTGATCCATCCCTTTTACGGATACAAAATGGGGCATAGATCCTTATTGCCTCCACAAAGAAAATTGCTTGTTGTCCATTGTGAGCTTAGGAGAGTTGTGCATGTGGAGGTTGGATGATTGTAGTGTAATTGGGATCAGGGGACATGTGAAGAGGAAAGAGGAGTCCCTTCGTGGAGGACTCACACCTGCATGTAATCCACAAAATTAAAAATGGGATACTTTTGAGACGTATTCATGCCTGGGTTTCGACCGCCCCAACCTTTGCGCCACATGTCCTATGGCTTACCACCTGTCCACACATGCATTTTTTTAAAACATTGTGGCACATAAGTGTGTTATCCCCAAAAGAATTCAATTTCCAGAAACAATTGCAGTCTGTAATTAGCCCCACATGTTTTTCAACATATATGATCAATCACATATGCTTTGAGTGTGTTTTGACAACCACCCGAGTCAATAATGAAACTGGTTGTGCCTATGAACGTGCCAGGAATGTGCGATCAGTAAAGGTGTAAGAGGTTGTTTTAGGTGGGCATCTTAGCTTCGACATTTGTGGAAGAAGCTTGAGGGCAGCATCCACCCTGTTGTTCTTGCAGATAGCTTTGAGAAGAATGTTTTAAGTATAGACATTAGGCCGAATGCCCTCTTTCGTCATGTTATTGTAGACAATTAGGATCATCTGAAAGCGATTATGGGCAAGAAGAGCATCCAATACATGGTTGTAAACTCTCACAGAGACCTTGCAGTCGAAATCTAGCATTTTTTACATGGTTTTCAGGGCCTGCTCAGACATTCCTACTCTCCCGTAGTATTTTATTATGTCAATAAATAAATATTCGCTGCAACTCTGGCCTTGTGTTTTCATCCAATGAAGGATATTTTCTACCTTGTCTACTTGTTTTGCGTGGGCGATTTTATGAATAATCATCTCACAAGAGTGCTCAGATGCATTCTCACATTTTAACTTGCCTACCAAATTGAAATTGCAATTGCTTTGTGTAACAACACCCTTCATCAGCACACAAACGAGCAAGATGGTGTTAACAACATGTAACATCTCTACAAATCTAACATCTCTAGTATCGATTGAGTTCCAAATCAAATGATCATGTTATTTGAAGCTGCTTATCAACATTAAGATGGAGGTGTGGTGTTTTCTCTCCTTTAGTCAACTAACCCCTCTGGAGAAGGGTTTCCCTAATTAGTCATGTGAGGTGACTGAGGGAGTAATGCTCAGTTGGGTACAAGTATTTCCTAACCCATGTGAGGTGGCTAGGTGTGAATAAGACTTGAAGCTTATCCTTTCCTATGCCATGTGAGAGCGCTAGGTGTGAATGAGGATATGGTCGTAGTCTTGCCTATGTCATGCGAGGTGTCTAGGTGTGAATAAGACTACTGGGAGAGGAGAAACATCACAAGATGGTCATGGATATTATGGAAGTTGTTGTGTACTATTCAACGATATTGCAGTAGTTGTGTGCAACTGGTTGATTGCAGCATAGTCATAAAGAATGTGGCAGATGATTTGAGCTATCAATGGCATGGTAGTAGCAGTATTCTACTAGTCGATTGAAAATTAATCACTGGATTACTATATGAAGGAACCAAGACATTAGTTTCACGAAGAAACCTCGATATGTCTTGGGAGACATTAGTTCCAGGAACCTCGATGTGTCCTAGAGATGTTTGAGGAAGGGATCAAGAGGGAGTACACTATACCTCACAACCCTCAACATAATGGGGTCGTAGAGAGGAAGAACAAATCTATTGTTAAGACAATCAAGGTGATAATTCATTATCAACATTTACCTATGTTTCTGTGGGAAGAGGCATCCATGATTGTAATGTATGTTCAGAACAAAATTCCTTGAGGAACATGACTCCTGAGGAGGCCTTCACTAGAGTTAAGCTTGAGGTTAGACACTTCAGGATATTTGGGTGTTCAGTATACATTTATGGGGTACAGTGAGTCTTCGAAGGAATATCAGATCTTCATTCCTGGTGAGAGACAAATCGAGTAAGAGACAGAAAGATATGGTACCTTCCGAGAGAGAAAGATACCTCAAATATATCTGTGTTATGTTGCAGCTATGAGCCACATCATTGATTCTAAGCCTTCAAGTTATGATGAGGAATCTAGTATGGAGAGATGCCATGATGGAGGAGTATCAATCCATCATGAAGAATGATGTGTGGTATATTGTTCCGAGACCTGAAAGGAAGTCTTTAGTGACTTCCAAATAGATCTATACGATTAAACATACAACTGATGGAAGCATCGAGAAGCACAAAGCAAGTTTTGCTGCTAGAGGATTCTCTCAGGTGGAGGGAATAGATTATGAGGAGACATTTTCTCATGTTACTCGATACACTTCTATCCGAATGATTATTTCCCCTATAGCATCCATGGGTTGGAGAGTACATAAGATGGATGTAAAGATAACATTTCTCAATGGAAAGATTAAGGAAGAAGTATACATCAAGAAGCCATATGGTTTCCTGATACATGAGAAGGAGTCTCATGTGTCTAGGTTGAAAATTAATTAGAATAATCAGTAAAAGGGGAACGTCTTTTTCACTCACATGTGCAGGTAAAGGGGTCTCCACTTCATTTCATTATTGATAGAAGTATTCAGAAGAACCTGATCTCAGCAGAGGTCATCAAGAGATTGGACCTACCGATGACACCGCACCCATAGAACTACACCATTGTCTGGCTTCACCAAGGAAGAGATCTTTGTGTCAGCCAATAGTTTTTTTTTCCCTATGGCATCAACCCTTTCAAAGACGAGGTATTGTGTGATATTTATCCCCTTGAATTTTGTGATGTTATTTTAGGACAACCATATTTGTGGAAGCGTCATGCTATGTATGAGTCTAGACCCCGCATTTTTATTATTACTTTTGGTAGACAAATTTATAGGATACTAGAGGTAGCATCGCCTACTGCTATTTATTTAATCTCTGCTAAGCAATGAAGTAAGGTCATTTCACAGATCGAGAAGTTTGTCTTCTTTGTGATCTGTGCTCACAGTAAGAAGAAGTTCGTCGCCACATCTGTGGCCTCTACACAGAGCCTCTCTTTGCAGCAAAAGCAAGTGGATGGGATAGTGGAAGAGTATAGAGATATATTATCCTCACCCACCAGGGTACGGACACACTTCCAAGTCAAGAATCCAATTGATCTGACCCCCGGTCCACCTCTTCCTAATGGAATAGTCTATCATTGCTTGGTAATGGAAAATGACAAAATCAAGCATTAGATCCAAGAGATTATTCAAAAGGGGCACATCAGACCCAACTCCTCCCCTTGTGGAAACTTGATTGTACTGGTGCAGAAGAAGGATGGGACCTAGCGACTCGGCATTGATTACAGAGAATTAAACAAAATCATCATTAGGAATCGATACCCAATTCCCAGGATTGATGACCTTCTTGACCAAATCAAGGGGGAAAGATCTTCATCAAGATTTACCTAAAGTTTGTCTACAACTAGGTTCCCATTGATCCAACTAATTTATGGAAGACAACATTCAAATCTAAAGAAGGTCTCTTCAAATGGTTGGTCATGCTCATTGGCTTAACAAATCCACCAACCACTTTCATGAGGTTGATTGATGATGTATTGAGACCCTTCACCAACTCTTTTGTGGTGGCATATTTGGATGACATCCTCATCTTCAACAGAACTTGGTAGGAGCACATGTGGCATATTCAACAGGTTTTGAGAACTCTATGGAAGCACAAGCTATATGCCAACTTGGAAAAATGATCCTTTGGCATGAAGAGGGTCCAATACTTGGGATACAATTTTGATGAGCATGGGGTACATGTTAATCCAACTAAGATCCAAGTCATTCGTGACTGGCCAGCCTTGACCACACTAACCGAGCTTTGAATCTTCTTGGGACTGGCCAACCTGTATCGACGCTTCATGTTGGGATTCTCCCATATTGCATGGGCCCTCAACCAATTGACCAAGGGAAGTGGCAAGGCAAATTTCATGTGGGGGAAGAAACAACAAAGATCATTCGATGATCTGAAGCATCACTTGTTCTTAGATCTAGTACTCTCCTTTACTGATCTGTAACAACTATTCAAGATTGAGACTGATGCATCTGAGTATGTTGTAGGTGCAGTTCTCACTCAACACGGTCATCTGGTGTCATACCATAGTGAGACACTCTTAGATACTTTCCGAAAATACCCCACCTATGACAAGGAAATGTATTCTATTGTACAATCCTATCGTCAATGGAAACATTACATTCTAGGAAAGGAGACAATTGTCCACATTGATCACAAGCCTCTACAGTTCATACAGACACAAGGGAAATTACAAAATGATTGCCATCAAAAGTGGTCCACCTACCTACAAAAATTCCATATCAACATCAAGTATAAGATAGGGATATCAAATAATGTCACTAACTTTCTCATTCAACCTCTCGTGGATGCACTCACCACTGTACTCTATTCCTGTGGACATGAGGCATATGAGTGGCCCCAACTTTATCAACAAGATCCGACTTCACCACCACCTATCAAGTCTTGGGTACAGGTGTGACTGTCACCGATTTTCACATTCAGGACAGACTGTTATGCCATCTAGGCCATATTTTTGTTCCTGCAAGCGAGCATGAAAAACTTATTTGGGAATCCCACTACAGTCAAAGGGTAGGACATTTTGGCATGGAGAAAACTGTGGTCGTTCTACAAAAACATTTTTATCGGCCAAAAAATTGATAGGACATCATCAAGTATATCATATCTTTCACTGCATGTGCCATTGGAAATCCATCCATCAAGAAGCAAGGCTTATACACCCCTATTACTACTCTCAATTAGCCTTAGGAATCCATCTCCATGGATTACATGTTTGGCCTTCTATCCACCAAGCAAGGAAATGATTGTGTATTTGTGGTCATTGATCGGTTTTCGAAGATGGCCATCCTCACAGCCTACAAGAAGAATATCACAGTGACAGATACTACCAAGATCTTCTTCAAACGAGTGTGGGTCCATTTTGGGATACCACAGACCATCATCTCTGACCATGACAGCAGGTTCCTCAACACATTTTGGTCAAGTCTCTGGTCACTGTTGGACACCAAGCTCACTAAATCCATTTCTTTCCACCCAGAAATAGATGGCCAAACAAAGGTCATCAATCAGATGATTTTTCACATATTGCATATGTACAAATCTAAGCATTCACGTACATGGGATGATATTCTCACCTATGTTCAACATAGTTACAACAGGGCTCTCCATAGCTCCACTAGCCATAGCCCATTTCAGGTGGGGCTATGATTCCAACCCTTGGGTCCCACTAATGTTTCACTACCTATTTCCACCACATAGACAAAGCCACTAGATTCATTGAGCGGATTCAACACATCCTCCAACAGGTCCATGAGATTTTGCAGAAAACCAATGCTAAGTAAAAGAAACACCTTGATCAACACAGGGTATCGCACAATTTTCAGGTTGGATACAAAGTCTAGTTATATTTGCAGAAGCAGCATCTTACAGGGCCCCATCAGAAGCTCTTCCCTATGGGTCTTACACTATCACCAAGGTTGTGGGTAACAATGATTTTGAGCTCAACACTCCACCCTTCCTTGGCTTTCACCCGATGTTCAATGTGGACCTCCTTCATCCATATTTTCCACCATTATTGGACACCTCAAAGATCACAAAACAATTGACACTAACAGATTTCAACCCTGATTGCATGGAACAAGAATCCATTGATCAAATAGTGGACACACAGGTCAAGGTCACTTGCCATCATAAGATCCATCTTTATCGGGTTATCAAGGCAGGGAAACTCCTACACCAAGGAAATTGGCTCACCCGAGGCCAAATTCAATAGACCTTTCCTCACATGATGGGGGAACTCAATGCAATGGAGACCATTTCTTCCTAAGGGGGGAGGACTGATCCAGGTGGATATTGGTGGCCACCCACCTATTCCAACTGGCTCCTCTTGACATTTTTTAGTTAAGCACGTTCTTTTGTACTTATTTGTAATTGTGGTTTCTACACTTCCATACTTGTCTGAAGCCCTAGACATATTCCACATGTATACTGGTGGCCTCCCACCTAATCCAACTGGCTTATTTTGTATGTTTTCATGTCAACACATCTTGTTGTACTTCTAGGGCCATTTTGCAGCCCTAAGCATTGATTTTTTTTTTCCACAATCAAACTGTAGACGGAGTCAGAGTTTGATGGCGTAATGTGTAGTTCTCTAAAATACCCTTCTAACGGGCTATCACACGCCTAAAAAAGTGGTCATATGCAAAATTTATGACCTCAGGAAGTTGAGGTACCAACTTACCCATAGGGGCCCACATAAATTTTGGTGTTTCATCTCTGATGGTTATCTTTTTGGATGTCTAAGGTTTTATCATTCATAAGTAATATAAAAAATTCCTCTGGAGCCTCATTGTAATCACTCTACTCATATGGAAGCACGTAGCAGCCACATCTCTTCTTAGAGATAGATACCACCATTCGAGAAAGTGTTTTAGTTATGCAGTTTTACAGTTTCATCGTATTTCATTTATTCAATATAATATATTGTTCACTGGATATCTATGTGTTCTTCATATCTTTGTGTTTATTGTATTCAATCTGTTAATCAATTCATTCTTCTCCTAAATCCATATCAACTTCCCACCACTCATCCCTATTAAAACCCAAATAGTTCCATCCACTGAGTGTTCACCACTTCAATCTCACGCATCCCCCCAATCCATCATCTTACATGGATAACACAATCGACGCGACAACAAATTTTCCCTTGTAGCAATTTGTACAACCAACTGCTCCACCTACTAGTAACTCTCCATGTTTTCCTGAGTTATTCATGGTGAGATCATTCATTGATGATTTTTTTTATGTATCATGAATGGAATTGATATTATGCATTTTTGTTTAAATTTTATTCTTTCATTATTGCGATTTTTTAGGGTGGCATAGATGAGAGATTAGGGTTGTGGATGAGGGAAATATGCTTGTGACTATTAGTATCATTTGTCTGTGGCAAGTTTTCTTATCTTGAATTATAAAGTATCATTTTGTAAGTTTGTTTATTGATTGTGGGAAACAAATTATAGTAATGTTATTTCTTTGTCCAATCTCCACAAATAAGAACCACACCCGAGCACAAAACAACTTGAGGTCTTGCTTCAAGTAAGAGGAGAAATATTTACTTCCTTGATGCACATGATAGTTGTGAGGGTGGAAGTGGTCAATGAGTGACCAATGAGCCCCATTTTGTATATAGGGAATTGTTGGCCCTTGGGTATGGAAGCAAGTGAAGATCAAGGAAGAAAAGGCAAAATGTGAACTTCGCGCAAGACGCAGTGACTATTATTGGGTCGAAGTGAGAAAAAGAGAAGAAAATATGGAGAGAAGTCTGAGAAAGCAAGCGGTTGAATGAGGAGATCAAGAATGATAGATAAGCAAGGAATAAGGATTGTGGACAAGTCAGCAAGTGGAAAAATCCACCATTGGATGCTTTGGAGCACCACATAAGAAGAAAGGAAAGACAGGCTGGTGAATCCCGAAAAACGAGGTTCAAGTTGACCTAGGGTTTTAGACACCTAGGGTTTTGGTATCTAGGGTTTTGACACCTAGGTTTTGGCCTAAGGATATAGGTGAGTAATTGTAATGTATAAATAAAGGTAATGGGGACCTAGGTTGTTGTTGTTGGTATTTTGGTCACTACGATATTGTTGTCAAATTAGTGGTATTGTTGTATGAGAGATTATTATCATGTGAGAGAGAGAAGTGCTAAGTGTGAGAGCCTTCTGGTATTGTAAGATCTTCAGCTAGGTGCGAAGATCGATCCTGCAGTTGGGTGCCTAGGAAGGGGAGAGAAGGAGAGGAGAAGAAATAAGATCTTCTAGCTAAGAATGCAGACAAGAACTATATGCTTCATCTTAATATATTATAAAGCATAGTTCTGTGGACGTAGCCCTAGAGAGAGGGTGAACCACGTATATTTTTTGTTATGTGTGATTGATATTCTATCTCTATCATTGATATGTTGTGATTGCATTATTGTGTTAGATCTGATAAGTAGATGTGCATAGTAGATCTAAGTTGATAAGTGATATATGAATGTTGTGTTGTTCATGTGCTAGATCCACTTGATATTCCCCTTGGTTGTAGACATCCTTGTCCTGTAGCCCCCTCATAATTTCTTCAGGTGAGACCGCATCTGCTTCGGAGGTGTTGCTGAAAGTGCCAGTAGTTAGGGATTGTTGGTGTGCTCTTGGAGATGAACCCTGGGTCTGCCCCTGTGCCAACAAATGGTTCTGTTGTCGGGACCATAATCTTCTTGAGGGAATGTCAAGGTGGTTTCCATCAAAGACAAAGATTCAAAAGTTGATAGAGGATCAAGAAATGGACTTCGCTGAAGCCCAGAAAAAGAACCCTAATATTAATACAGAGGATTGGTTGGAGAAATATATCTTCATTGATATACATGAAATCTTCTTTGGGGGAATCCATGAGGAGTTGTATGAGTGGATAGCTAGATTAACAGATACCTAGTTGGAGATTCGATCTAGACCCCCTGTGGTTTGGACGTCGGAGTTGATCAAGAAGTTCAAAAGAGTTGATAATGTCGTATCATGAGCAGTATACCACTAGTTTCATAACACCATTGGAGGGTACATCACAGAGTTTGATGTTGACAGAGTAGATTCATATAGCCAAGATGAGAGATATTTATTTAAGGGACCCAAAGGAAAATTTTTACAATTCCCGAAGTTGAGACTCAAGATGCTATTGCATGAGAATAACATCTTGAAGATACAGTAGATTGGTCGGATCTAGAAAGTATAATGTTCAAGAATTCAGACAACGACAATGACACAGAAGTTGGACATACGCGCAGTGGGAGAGTGTTAAGAGAAGTTCAACTTGCGAACCTGTTCAAGAAGAACTATGGGGAGGAGGGTTTCTATAGTGGAGAAGAGGCAAATATGATGGAAAAAGAGCATTTAGACCCTACCGGGACAGAAGAAGTAAAATATGAAGAGCTTCGTTGGGAAGAACCTGAAACCCTTGAAACTGCGCAGACCATCGAAGTAAGTACTACTATCCCTCCTGTGGATTCAGTAGTATTAAGAAACCAGAGTAATCCCAGTCACCAGAGTGTCCAAAGAACTGTCAATAGTAGTCCACCACACATTCAGTCAGGAACCCTATGAAGATCTATGGCAGATGAGATGAGGCTTCTTATTTTCAGGGGATATGGATGTGAAGATCTCGATCAACACTAGTTCCTATGTGAATCTGTATGGAATATTAAAAATGTCACCGATGAAGCTGTCAAAAGAATGCATTTCAGTACCACTCTAAGGGACCACGCGTTGAGCTGGTACATGAAGCTTGTTCACATAATTGCACAACCTAAGCCACTGAATCAAATTAAGAGTGCGCTGATCGCAGAATTCAAGAAACCCAAGTCAGAGTCACAATGTATTACAAAATTGAAAGAGATCAAGAAGAAGGTGGTTGAACCTATTTGGGAGTTCAATCAGAGATTCAAAACCTTAACAGGTCGGTTGACTTTTCAAATCCCAGATGAACAGAACAAAGAATGGTTCATTGCTACGCTCTTGCCACACATCAGAGTTCCTCTGATGCAACAGAATATTGCTTCACAGTTTGAGGCACTAGAGATCTCCATGAAGCTTGAATCATCCCCTATGGGAGAATCCAGCTCAGGTATGAGCTAGATCTTGAGTCAGCTAACCAGTTTGTCTCTGCAGGTCAAAGACATGAAGAAAGATAAGGGAAAAGATAAAAGAGAATTCATATGGTGTGTCAGATGCAGATCAGAAGGCCATGACATGGAAAACTATCCCCTATTCAATGAATACTTAGCTTCTAGAGCTCCGAGCCCTTGAAGCAAGTCACCTTACCTTGGTGCGAGGTATGCAGAAACAGACATCGCTATGGTGAGTGCTACTACATGCAAAATTATGTTTAGACACCTACAAATTTGTATTGCGTGTTCTGCAAGTCCGTGGGACATGATGATAGATATTGTAGGGCTTACTATCTCATGCATGAAAGGTCAAGAGACATATACAAAATTCAAGGCAAAGTACCGTAAGAAGGAAACACTACGTAGTATAACTCTCCTGGGAGAGGAAACTTCAATCCTCGCGGTGGATTCAGAGGAAGAGGATGAGGAGAAGCAATGGTTCGAGGTCATGGAAAGATCATCTATTATAAGTGCACACAACTAGAACACCTCGCAAGGGATTGTTAGAACCCTTGTACCACTTGCAACTACTACAACTCGTTTGAACACGTTATAGAAGATTGTCTTGTGATGCTATCTAAGATTCAAGAGAGATGAGGACCTCACCAGAACCCGCAAGTGAAACTGATATATGTTGAGCCTCACGAAGAAGACCCTAGATTCCTTGTTATAACCAGAGGAGGCATTGTTACAGAAGAAGACAGACTGACCCAAGGGAAGATTACAAAAGACTCAGGAATCAGGAAGGCTACAAAGAAGACACAAATGTTCGTTGCAAAGAAAGAAATAAAAATGTTTGTGGAAGCAAGAAATGAGTTCAGAGGACCCCAGGGTTCTTCATCAAAGACAAGACCATAAGTGAGAGGATATGGAATGCCTCTGGCATTTGATTTCTCTGCTTTTCCAAAAGAAGGAAAAGAGGTAAGCAACCTTATGGAATTTTTGTATACTTGTATTAAGTTGGCTCAAGATGAAAGCATTGTACAAGAGTTACCAAATTTAATCAGAAAATATGAGCTAGGAAGGATAGACCCATTACTGAATAGGGTGGTACACCAAATGGGTAAGAAGAGAAGGGAAAACAAGGAATTACATTTGAATGCTCAAATAAGAGATTATGAGATAGACTATGTAGTCCTCGACTTAGGTTCAGAGGTCAATGTCATGACAAAGAAAACCCGGGGACTGATGGGAAAACCAAAGTTGATCTATTCCCCCATTAGGCTTAGGATGGCTAATAAACAAGCTGTAAGTCCTTTTGGCAGGTTAGAACATGTCCCTGTGGACATTGATGGAGTAATAACATTTTCATATTTTGAGGTAATTGAGATAGTTGATGACAACTTCCCTTACCCTGCATTGTTAGGAATTGATTGGGCCTTTAATAATTCCACTATGGTTGATTTAAAGAAGAGATGTATGACTTTTGAAAAATATGGCCATAGGTTCATCGCACCTTTATATCTAGATGAAGGCTAATGGTACATAGAACCTATCAGAGAAGAAGACCACACATATGCACTGGAAAACATATACAAGCTAATAGCCAGATATCAAGATTACATTAATCCCATAGCTGATGGAAACTTAAAATGGCGAATTTATAGCGCATGTTCATCAGACTCAAAAGAAGCACTGGAGAACTGGAAGAATAAGATGTATGAAGTATCTACAAGAATGTGTGCTAGATTAACCAAAGAAGTTCGTTGGATTGGCACAACAATCAATAACTTACCCACCTTTGATGGTTTGAATCCTTTAGAAACCTTCTTGTCGAACTTCAAAAAAAGTGTACCAATGCAACAGAGATCATTGGTGATGGATGAGGCCTTGAAATACACACCAACAAGATGGTGGGGGGCACACAAAAGTAGCATTACAGATTGGATACAGTGTCGTACCCTGATGATAGAAAGGTTCTCAACACAAGTAGAAGGTTTCACAGTTTGATACATAGGTCGAAGATGCCCAAAGGACCATGTGTGAAGCTGTGAGGAAGCCTGGAGAAACATTTCTCAAGAACAATGGGTACACATATTCATCAACATGCTGGACACGACACTTATCAACTGGTACCTTCAAGAAGAGCTACACCTCATCACTACAGATTGGAAAGGTATGACTTAGAATTTTGTAACCACCTTCTTATTTGAAAGTCAATATCCTTCAGTAGATCAAGCACTACAAGTTGTGAGACAGAAAGTATTCGAGGAGGTATCTAGACTTCCCTTAGAATAAGAAGAGGATGAATGGACTGGGCCTCTCCATAAATTGCAAGACTATTACAACATCAATACCAATGAAGATGATGATACGAGGAAGGTGAACATCGCAGAAATAGAAGGCCAAAGAGATGTGGAAGGACTCGAAGTGGAGCTACCATTTATTGGAAAGTTGATTAATATTAAGAAATTCAATATTGGAATAGAGAAGACACCAAAGTTTGCAAATGTTGGAGATTATTGGGATGCTGCTACCATTGACAAAATTACAGAGTTATTGCATGAATATCAGGACTTGTTTCCAACCAAGTTCACTTATATGAAGGGAATTAAAGGGAATATGGGTGAGATGAGGATTCATTTGAAGATAAATGATAGACCATTCAAATAGAGACCTTACATACTAAACCTTAAATATAAGGAGAAAGTGAAAATTGAGCTCGGCAGAATGTTGGAAGCAGGGATTATAGAGCTTGTCACAGAGTTGGAGTGGATAATCCCTATGGTGGTGCAAGACAAGAAAATAGGAGACATCAGGATATGAATAGATATTAGGAAGCTGAATGATGCTTGTTTACATGACCCCTTCTCTACACCATTTACTGACGAAGTGTTGGATAATGTGGGAGGCCAGGAAGTATATTCTTTTACATATGGATTTTCAAGATACCATCATATCCGGATTGCCAAGGAAGATCGCCACAAGACCACATTTGCAACAGAATGGGGATCCTATCAGTATACAGTTATGCCATTCAGATTGAATAATGCCCCAACCATCATTTCTAGGGTGGTGGTCGAAGCATTCAAGGAATTTCTACATAAATTCCTAGAATCATATTTTGATGATTGGACTGTTTTTGCTTTATTGAAAAATCATATTGAATGTCTAAGGCTAAAGTTGGTTAAATGCAGGCAGTGTCAAATTTCTTTGAACCTAAAGAAATGTATTTTATTCTCACCATTTGGAGTGCTTTTAGGTAATATTGTATGCAAACAAGGATTTCTAGTAGATCCATCCAAAATTTCCATTATCGTTGATTTACCCCCTCCTACTTCAGTTAAATAGCTGCGCATTGCATTGGGACACACATGATATTACATGAAATTCAATAAAGGATATGCTAATATTACAACACCTATGGAGAATTTTTTGAAGAAATATTTTCATTTTAGTTGGACAGAAGAATGCCAACAGAGCTTCGACACACTGAAACAAAAAATGGTTACTGCACCTATTCTAGTTTTCCCAGACTGGACTAAGCAATTTCATATGCATGTCGATGCGTCTCCCATTTCTTTAGGAGCCATGTTAGCACAACCTGGAGGAGGATATATTGACCACCTGTTAGCCTTTTCTAGCAGGAAGATGTCATCTGATGAGATTAATTACACCACTACAGAGAGAGAAGGGTTAGCCATGGTGTATGCATTGCAAAAATTTCGCCACTACTTGTTGGGAGGACACTTTTAAATGTTTATTGATCACTCCATGCTGAAATACCTAGTCAACAAGCCAGTCTTCTGGGGGAGGATATGCAGATGGTTGTTGCTATTTCAAGAATATGATTTTGAGATCATAGTAAAGCCATGCAGAATGAACAAAGGTCTTGACCACTTGTCAAGGTTGGAACATGGTGAAGAACTAACCAGTTTAGAGGATGCATTGTCAGATGCACAACTACTGGCCATTAGAAAGATCGATGACTACTTCGCATAGATAGTCCAGTTCCTATCAACAGGAATGGCACCTAGTGAGCATACAATTCCCCGAAATAAATAGGTAGTAGTGCACGCTGTAGAATTCTCACTTATAGCTGGACATCTATACAATATGGGACCTGATGAGATATTAAGAAGATGTGTTATGGAGGTAGAGTGACCAATGATCCTTGAAGAATCTCATGAAGGCATCGCAGGATGAAATTATGCAGGAAAATCAACTGCGCAGAAGGTTCTTAGAGCTGGCCTTTGGTGGCCTAGCTTACACAGAGATGCTAAAGACTATTCCAGAGCCTGGAATGTATGCCAAAGAGTTGGGAAACCATCCAGAAGAGATGAAATGCCATTAGCCCCATAGTTGACCTTACAATCCTTCACATAATGGGACATTGACTTCGTTGGACCTATAAATCCACCAAGAAAGCATACAGGAGCAAGGTACATAATTACAACAAGAAAATACTTGACTAGATGGGTTGAAGCAAGAGCAGTCAAAGACTGTAGTGCAACTACAATTGTGTGATTCATATTTGATGACATCATCACCAGGTTTGGATGCCCAAAGATCCTTATGAGTGATTAAGGCACACACTTCATCAATAAGACAATTGAATCCCTGACTGAATAATTTGCAGTCCACCATCAGAAGAGCACACCGTACCATCCACAAGAGAATGGGACAGTTGAAGCATTCAATAAAATCTTGGAGACAATGTTGACGAAGATTTACAGTGTGAACAAGGATGATTGGGATTTAAGAGTACCAACATTATTATGGGCCTATAGGACCACTTTCAAGAAACTAACAATGCAGACCCCCTTCAAGTTGGTATATGGTCTTGAAGTTGTTGTTCCAATGGAATTTTTGATACCAAGCTTGAGGATTGTTTCCTTTACAGATATGGATGACCCTGGCGCTATTCGAGAGAGGCTTGCATAGTTGGTTTAATTGGAGGAAGATATATTTGTTGCAGGATTCCATCAACAAGTACGTAAGGAAAGAGAGAAGGCCTACCATGACATGCACATCAAGAAGAAGGAATTTAAACAAGGTGATCTTGTACTGGTATATGACAGCAAGTTCATAAAACATCCTGGGAAGTTCATAAATTATTGGCTAGGGCCATATGAGATCACTTATGTTTTAGAGGGAGGAGTTGTGCAATTGGATACTCTGAATGGGGAGTGGAAGAAAGGATTAGTGAATGGGATCCGACTGAAGTTGTACTATGACAACCAGTTACCTTGTATCTCTCAGTGAAAGCATGAAGAAACATGTATCGGTACCAAGTGCAGTTGAAACTAGGTACCAGACATAGAAATGACAGTCTGCACAAGGGAAAAAAAAAAAAAAGGCATGGAGCAGAAAGCAGAGGGTGCACTGTGCAGTCAGGAATTGAAGTAAAATAGGAATATCGGATATGAAGTGCCTCGGGATGAGTCACAGGTGAGTGTTGGGGGACTGTTGTCCCTTGGGTATGGAAGAAAGAGAATATCAAGGAAGAAAAGGAAAAATGCGAACTTTTCACAAGACACACTAACTGTTATTGGGTCGAAGTGAGAAAACGAGTAGAAAAGATGGAGTGAAGTCCGAGAAAGAAAGCGGTTGGATGAGGAGATCAAGAATGAAAAATAAGCAAGGAATAAGGATCATGGATAGGTCATCAAGTGGAAAAATCGACCATTGGATTATTTGGAGCACCGTGTGAGAAGAAAGGAAAGACAGGTTGGTGAAGCCCGAAAAATGAGGGTCAAGTTGACCTAGGGTTTTAGATACCTAGGGTTTTGGTATCTTTGGTTTTGACACCTAGGTTTTGGCCTAAGGATGTAGGTGAGTAATTGTAATGTATAAATAAAGGTCATGGGGACCTAGGTTTTTATTTTTGGTATTTTGGTCGGTATGATATTGTTTTCAAATTAGTGGTATTGTTGTATGAGAGATTATTATCGTGTGAGAGACAGAAGTGATAAGTGTGAGAGCCTTCTGGTATTGTAAGATATTTAGCTAGGTGCGAAGATCGATCCTATAGCTGGGTGCACAGGAAGGGGAGAGAATGAAAGGAGAAGAAAGAAGATCTGCTAGCTATGAGCGTAGACAAGAACTGTATTCTTCATCTTAATATATTATAAAGCATAATTCTATGGGCGTAACCCTAGAGAGAGGGTGAGCCATGTATATTTTGTGTTATGTGTTGTTGGCCCTTGGCTAGGGAAGGAAGCAAATATCAAGGAAGAAGAGGTAAAATGAAAACTTCGTGGAAGACACAGTTACTGTCACTAGGTCGAAGTGAGCAAAAGAGCAAAAAAGACAAAGAAAAGTGCGGAAAAGCAAGCCGTTGGACGAGGATATCAAGGACGACAGATCAACAAGGAAGAAGGATTGTGGACAAGTCAACAAGAAGAAAAATCCACTGTTGGATTCTTTGGATCATCGCACAAGAAGGAAGGAAAGACAGGTTGGTGAAGCCCAGGAATTATGGGTCAAGTTGACCTAGGGTTTTAGACACCTAGGGTTTTGGTATCTAGGGTTTTGGACACCTAGGTTTTGGCCTAAGGCTATCGGTAAACTATTGTAATGTATAAATAAAGGTCAAGAGGACCTGGGTCAGGTTGGTATCAAGATAGGTTATCATTTTTTATGCGAGTGATTATTGTACTGTGAGAGAGAAGTGTTAAGTGTGAGAGCATTCTAGTATTGTAAGATCTTCATTTGGGTGTGAAGATCAACCCTGCAGCTGGGTGCACAGGGAGGGAAGAGAAAGATAGGAGAAGGAAGAATATTTGCTAGCTTAGAGCGCAGACAAGAACTGTATTCTTTACCTCAATATATTATAGCACATTTCGGTGGATGTATCCCTAGAGAATTGAACCACATATTATAGCACATTTCAGTGGATGTATCCCTAGAGAGAGGGTGAACCACATACATCTTGTGTCAAATGTGTGATTGATGCTTTGATCTTTGTCATTGTTATACTGTTCTTTTCATTGTTGTGGTAGATCAAATCTATAGTTGTGCAAAGTAGATCTGGTTGGATAAGTGATATATGTATGTTGTGTTATTCTATAGTATATCCACTTGATATCCCACTTGGTTGTAGACATCTCTGTCCTGCAACCCCCTCGTAGTTGCTTCAGGTGAGACTGCATCTGCTTCGCAGGTGTTTCCGAAAGGGCCAGTAGCTAGGGCTTGTTGGTGTAGCCTTGGAGCCGAACCCTGGGCCTGCCCTTTTGCCAACAAATGGTTCCATTGTTGGGACAAGAATCTTCATGAGGGAATTTCAAGGTGTTTTCCATCGAAGATAGAGATTCAAAAGTGGATATAGGATCAAGAGAAGGACTTTGCTGAAGCCTAGAATAAGAACCCTAATCTTAGCATTGAGGATTGGCTAGAGATATATATCTTCACTAATACAAACAATATATTCTTTGGAGGGATCCATCAGGAGCTATATGAGTGACTAGCTAGATTACCTGATACCCAGTTCAAGATCCGATCTAGACTTCCTGTGGTTTGGACATCAGAGTTGATCAAGAAGGTCAAGAAAGCTGATAACACCGTATCACGAGTAGCAGATCATTGGTTCTATAGTACCATTGGAGGGTAAATCACCAAGTTTGTTGTTGACATAGTAGAATCATATAGCCAAGCTAAGAGATACTTATTCAAGGGACCCAGAGGGGATTTTTTACATTTTCTGAAGTTGAGAATCAAGATGTTGTTACATGAAAAGAACGTCTTGAAGATAGTAGATTGGTTGAATCTAAAAAGGCTAGTGTTCAAGAAATCAGACAGTGAAAATGACACGGAGGATGGACATATGCGTAGTGGAAGAGTATTTAGAGGGGTTCACCTTGAGAACTTGTTCAAGGAAAATTACGGAGAAGAGGGTTTCTACAGTGGAGAAGAAGAAGATCTGATGGACAAAGAACATTCAGAACCCGATGGGATAGAGGAAGGACAAGCTGATGAGCTTCGTCGAGGAGAACCTGAAAACTCAGAAACCATGTAGATAATCAAAGTAAGTACTGTTATCCTTGTTGTTGATTCATTCTTAAGAAACTAGAGTAATCCCAGTCACCAGAGCATCCAAAGCACTTTCAATAGTAGTCCACCACACATTCACTCAGGAACCCTAGGAAGATTTATGGAAGATGAGATGAGACTCCCTATATTTAGGGGGGATGGATCTAAATATCATGATCATCATTGGTTTCTATGTGAATCCATATGGAACATTAAGAATTTCACAGATGAAGCTATCAAAATAACCCATTTCAGTACAACTCTCAGAGATCGCGCACTGAGTTGGTACATGAAACTTGTCCAAGGACTTGCACAACCTAAGCCATTGAATCAGATCAAGAATGCATTGATTGCAAAATTTAAGAAACCTAAGTCAGAATCCCAATGCATCACAAAGATAAAAGATATCAAGAAGAAGGTAGCTGAACCTATTTGGGAGTTCGATCAGAGATTCAAGACCTTAACAGGATGATTAACTTTTCAGATACTAGATGAGTAGAACAAGGAATGGTTCATTGCTTCCCTTCTACTACACATCAGAGTTCCCCTTATGCAATAGAAGATTGCTTTGCAGGCTGAGGCGTTTCATATCGCCATGAAGCTAGAATCAACCCCTATGGGAGAATCCAATTTAGGTATGAGTTATATCCTGAGTCAGCTAACTAGCTTGTCCCTGTAGGTCGAAGATATGAAGAAAGACAAGGGAAAATATAAAAGAGAAGACATATGGTGTGTCATATGAAGATCAGAAGGTTATGACAAGGAACACTGCCCTTTATTCAATGAATATTTGGCTTCTAGAGCTTCGAGCCTCTTGAAGCAAGTCACCTTACCCTGGTGTGAAGTATGTAGAAATAGACATCGCCCTAGTGAGTGCTATTACATGCATAAATATGTTCATACACCCACAAATTTGTATTGCACATTTTGTAAGTCAGTAAGGCATGATGATAGGGATTGTAGAGCTTATGATATCATGCACTAAATATCAAGGGACATATACAAGATCCAAGGCGAAGTACAATAAGAAGGAAATACTTTGTAGTACAACTCCCCGGGAAGAGGAAACTTCAATCCTCGTGGTGGATTCAGAGGAAGATGATGAGGAGGAGGAATGAGTTGAGGCTGAGGACAGATCATTTGTTATAACTGCGCATAACCAGGACACCTCGCAAGGGATTTTTAGAACCCTTGTACCACTTGCAACTACTGTAGCTCGTTTGACCATGTTATAGAAGATTGTCCTGTACTACTAGTTAAGCTTCACGAAAGACGAGGACCCCAATAGAACCCACAAGTGCAATTGATCTATGTTGAACCTTGTGGAAAATACCCTAGATTCGATGTTATTACTCAAGGAGGAGTTTCTATAGGAGAAGACAGACTAGCCCAAGGAAATATTACAGAAGACTCAGGTGTCAGGAAAGCCACAGAGAAGAACCAAACATTCAATGCGAAGAAAGAAAGATAGATATTTGAGGAGGAAAGGAAAGATTACAAAGCAGATCAAGATTCTTCATCAAAGACAAGACCAAAAGTGAGAGAGTATGGAATTCCTCTAGAATTTGATCAGACTGCTTCACCAAAGGAAGGAAAAGAGGTAAGAAAGCACATGGAGTTTCTATATACTTTCATTAAGTTGATTCAAGATGAGAACATTGTAAAAGAACTACAAAATTTAATCAAACAATATGAGCTAGGAAAGATAGACCCCTTACTGAATAGGGAAGTTGTCAGCCCTTGGCTATGGAAGGAAAAGGAGAACAAGCAAGAAAAGGTAAAAAGCGAACTTCACGGGAGACATAGTGACTGTCATTGGGTCGAAGTGAGCAAAAGAGTAGAAAAGATGGAGCGAAGTGTGGAAACGCAAGTTGTTGGATGAGGAGATCGAGGATGACAGATCAACAAGGAATATGGACCTAGGACAACTCAGGAAGTGGAAAAAGACACCATTGGATTCTTTGGAGCACCAAATGAGAAGGAAGGAAATACAGGCTAGTGAAGTCCAGAAAAAGAGGATCAAGTTGACCTAGGGTTTTAGAAACCTAGGGTTTTGGTAATTAGGGTTTTGAAACCTAGGTTTTGGACTAAGGCTGTCAGTAAGGGACTATAATGTATAAATAGAGGTCGAGAGGACCTAGGTCGCATCGGTACTAGAGGAGGGTATGCCATTGTCATTTGATTTAGCTCTATTACTATGGTGAGAGGTCATTGTACTGAGACAGAGAAGTGTTGATGCCTTCTGGTATTGTAAGATCTTCTGTTGGGTGCGAAGATCATATCCTGCAGTTGGTTGCGCAGGAGGGGGGGAAGAGAAAGACAGAAGGAGAGAGAGGATCTACTGGCCAAGAGCGCAGATCAGAACTGTAAGATTTATCTTAATATATCATAAGCACAGTTCTGTGGATGTAGCCCTAGAGAGAGGGTGAACCACATACATCTTGTGCTATGTGAGTGATTAATGATTTGATCTCTATCATTATTATACTGTTATTTTCATTACTATGTTAGATTAAGATATAGAGCTACGCAAAGTAGATTTCACTGGTAAATGATATATGAATACTATGATTGTTGTTATACAAGATCCCCTTGATATTCCCCTAGTTGTAGACATCTCTGTCCTACAACCCCCCCATCACTGCTTCGAGTGAGACTGCATCTGCTTCGCAGGTGTTGTTGAAAGGGCCAGTAGTTAGGGATTGTTGGTGCACTCTTGGAGTGAACCCTGGGTCTTCCCTTGTGCCAACAAATGGTTCCGTTGCCGAGACAAAAATATTTTTAAGGGAATGTCAAGGTGGTTCCCATCGAAGATAGAGATTCAGAAGTGGATAGAGGATCAAGAGAAGGACTTCACTGAAGCCCATAACAATAACCCTAAACCGAGTATTGAAGATTGGCTACAAAGATACATCTTCACAGACATTCACAAGATCTTCTTTGGAGGAATCCATCAGGAGCTACATTAATGGTTGGCTAGGTTAGCTGACACACAGTTTGAGATCAGATATAGACCTCCCATGGTTTCGACATCGACGTTGATCCAGAAGGTCAAGAGAATTAACAATGTTGTATCCAGAGTAGTAGGTCAATTGTTTGATAGTACCATTGGAGGATATATCACCAAGTTTTCTATGGACAGAATAGAATCGTATATCCAAGCCTAGAGATACTTTTTCAAAGGACCCAAAGGAAACTTTTTGCACTTTCTAAAGATAATAATCAATATGCTCTTGTATGAAAATCACATCTTGAAGATACAGTAGATTGGTTGAACTAGAAAAGGCTAATGTTCAAAATCTCGGACAACAACAGCGACACAGAAGCGGGACATGCGCGCAGTGGAAAAGTATTCCAAGGGGTTTACCTTGAGAACTTGTTTAAGAAAAACTACGAAGAAAAGGGTTTATACAATGGAGAAGAGGTATATCTAACCGACGAAGAGCATCCAGAGCCCACCAGAATAGAAGAAGGGGAAGCTGAAGAACTACGCCAAAGCGAGACAGAAAAATCAGGAACTATGTAGCCTACTGAAGTAAGTAACGTTAATCCTCCTATTTTCCCAATAGCACTTAGCAGTGAGAATAGTCATAACCACTAGAATCTTCAGAGTATTGTTGCTAGTAGATCAACATCTACTGAGACAAGAAGCCTAGTCAGCTCTATGGTATATGAAATGAGACTCCCTATATTTAGAGGAGATGGATCTAAAGATCCAAATCAACATTGGCTTCTGTGTGAAGCCATATGGAACATTAAAAGTATCACCGATGAAGCCATCAAGAGAACCCAGTTCAACACTACGCTAAGGGATCGTACACTGAGCTGATACATGAAACTGGTCCAAGGACTAGCACAACCTAAGCCCCTAAATGGGATCAAGAATGTGTTGATTGCGGATTTTAAGAAACCTAAGTCAGAGTCACAATGTATTACAGAACTAAAAGAGATTAACCAAAGGGTAGCAGAACGTATTTGGGAGTTCAACCAGAGATTCAAGACCCTGACATGTCGATTAACTTTTCAAATCCTCGATGAACAGAACAAAGAATGGTTCATTGCTACATTGTTACCACACATATGATTTCCTCTGATGTAGCATAAGATTGCATCATAGGCAAAAGCTTTGTATATCTCCATGAAGCTTGAATCAACACCGATGGGAGAATCTAGCTCAGGCATTATCCAGATCATGAGCCAGCTAACTAGTTTGTCTTTACAGGTCGAGGATATGAAGAAGGATAAGGGAAAAGACAAAAGGGAAGATATTTGGTGTGTCAGATGCATATCTGAAGGCCGTGATAAGGAACACTATCCCTTATTTCATGAGTACTTTGCCTCAAGGGCATTGAACCCCTTGAAACAAGTTAACCTACCCTGGTGCGATGTATGCAGAAATAGGCATCACCTAGGTGAGTGCTACTACATGCAGAAGTATGTTCAGACGACCACAAAATTATATTGTACATTATGAAAATCAATGGGGCATCATGATCGAGATTGTATATATTATGATATCATGCATGAAATTTCGAGAGACATATACAAGATTCAAGGCGAAGTACAACAAGAAGGAAACACTCCATAGTACAACTCTCCAGGGAGAGGAAACTTCAATTCTCGTGGTGGGTACAAAGGACGAGGACGAGGAGGAGGTATGGGCTGACGCCGAGGAAAAATAATCTGTTACAACTGCGCGCAACCAGTACATTTGGCTAGGGATTGTCAGAATCCTTGTACAACTTGTAGTTACTATAACTCATTCAAATATGTCATAGAGGAATTCCCTGTGCTAGTGACTAAAATTTAGGAAAGACAAGGACCTCAGCAGAACCCACAAGTACAACCAATATATGTTGAACCTCGTGGAGCAGACCCTAGATTCGTTGTTATCACTCGAGGAGGCGCTGCTACAGGAGAAGGCAGAGCAGCCCAAGGAAGAATTGAAAACAACTACAGAGTCGGGAAAGCTACAGAAAAGACCCCGATGTTCAATGCTCATAAAGAAAGACAGATATTCAAGGAGGCAAGAAAAGAGCTAAGAAGAGGTCAAGGATATTCATCAAAGAAACAACCAGAGATCAAATAATATGGCATGCCTTGGGCATTTGATCCATCTGCATCCCCAACAGAAGGGAAAGAGGTAAGAAAACTCATGGAATTTTTGTACACTTGTGTTAAGTTAATTCAAGATAAAGGTGTTGTACAAGAATTACAAGATTTGATCAAGTAGTATGAGCTAGGAAATATAGACCCCTTACTAAATAGGGCAGTGCACCAAATTGGAAAAAGGAGAAGACGACCACGTATTTGAATTGGAAAAGATCTACAAATTAACAACCAAACATCAGTAGTATATCAACCCTACAGCTGACAGAAATATGAACTAGCGAAGTGACAACACATGTTCATCTAACTCATAAGAAGCGTTGGAGAACTGACATAACCATATGTATGAAGTATCTACAAGAAGATGTGCTAGGCTAACCAGAGAAGTTCACTTGATTGGCACAACAGTGAGTAATCTACCCACATTTGATGGGCTGAATCCTTTAGAGAACTTCTTATCAGAATTTGATACAAGTGTACCAACACAACAGAGGTTGTTGGCAATGGATGAGGCCATGAAGGCCACGCCAGAAATATGGTGGGGAACGCACAAGGGAAACATCACAGACTGGACACAATGTCGAAATTTGACGACAACGCCATTTTCAGTATAAGTAGGAAGCTGTGAAGTAAGATACACAGGTCGAAGCTTCCCAAAGGACCACGTATGTAGCTGCGAAGAGGCCTGGAGTGACATTCCTCAAGAAAAATGGGTTCATAGATTCATCAATATGCTGGATAGCACCCCAATCAACTGGTACCTTCAAGCAGAACTGCACCTCGCACTTCAGAATGGGAAGGTATGATCCAGAATTTTATAACCACCTTTTTATTTGAAAGTGAATTTCCTTTAGTAGATCAAGCACTATAGATGTTGAGACATAAAGTATTTAAGGAGTCATATGGCCTCCCTTTAGAGAAAGAAGAGGATGAATGGATTTCTCCCCTCCAGAAACTGCAAATCTGCTACAACATTAATGCTGATAAAGATGATGACCCAAGGAAGGTGAATATCGCAGAAATAGAAGGCCAGAGAAATATGGAAGGACCAGGAGTTGAATTTCCATTCATTGGAGAACCAATAAAGATAAATAAAGTCAACATTGGGATAGAGGAGACACCAAAGCTTGCCAATGTCGGATATTACTGGGACACTGCTACCATTGACAAAATCAAAGAATTATTGCACGAGTATTAGGACTTGTTCCCGACCAAGTTCACCGATATGAAGGGTATCAAAGGACCTATGGGAGAGATGAGAATACCTTTGAAACCATATGCAAATCAAGTCAAGCAAAGACCCTACAGACTGAACTCGAAAGACAAGGAAAAAGTAAAGATTGAGCTCGACAGAATGCTGGAAGCAGGGATTATTGAACCTGTCGAGGAGTCGGAGTGGATTAGACCCATGGTAGTGCAAGATAAGAAGACAGGTTAGATCAGGATTTGCGTAGATCTCAAGAAGCTGAATAATGCTTGTCTACATGATCATTTCCCTACACCATTCATAGACGAAGTGTTGGATAACGTGGGAGGCCAAGAAGTATACTCTTTTACAGATGAATTTTCAGGATACCATCAGATCTGCATCGCCAAGGAGGACCAAAATAATGCTACATTTTCTATAGAGTGGGGGTCCTACCAATACACAGTAATTCCATTTGGATTGAAGAATTCCCCAGCCATCTTTTCCAGGGTGGTGGTTGAAGCATTCAAAGAATTTTTGCATAAATTTTTAGAATCATACTTTGATGACTGGATTGTTTTTAGTTTGTTGAAATATCATATTGAATGTCTAAGGCTAATGCTAGATGAATGTAGGCAGTGTCAAATTTCTTTAAATTTTAAGAAGTGCATCTTCTTCTCACCATTTGGAGTATTATTAGGACATATTGTATGCAAGAAAGGATTGTTGGTGGATCCATGCAAGATTGCAATTATAGTTGATTTGCCACCACCTACTTTAGTCAAACAATTGCGCACTGCACTACGAAATATTGGCTATTGAAGGAAATTTATCAAAGGATATGATCAGATTACTGCACCAATGGAGAAGTTATTAAAGAAAGAATGTCAGTTCGGTTGGATAGAAGAATGCCAATAGACCTTCGACACACTGAAACAAAAGATGGTAACTGTGCCTATTCTAGTCTTTCCGGACTGGAGAAAGGAATTTCATGTGCATGTTTATGTGTCCTCCATTGCATTAGGAGAAGTACTGGAACAACCTAGAGAAGGGGACATTGATCATCCATTAGCATTTTCCAGCAGGAAGATGTCCACAGTTGAAGTTAATTACACCACTACAGAGATAGAGGGACTAGCCATGGTGTATGCATTGCAGAAATTTCACCACTACTTGTCGGGAGGACACTTTAAAATGTTTACTGATCACTCCATGCTGAAGTGCCTAGTCAACAAGCTAGTGTTGGGGNAGGAGTATGATTTTGAGATCATAGTTAAGCCAAGAAAAATGAACAAAGGCCCAGACCACTTGTCGAGATTGGAACATGGCGAAGAACCTACCATTCTAGAGGATACATTACCGTATGCACAATTTATCCCATTAGAAATATTGATGACCACTTCGCAGACATAGTCTAGTTCCTGTCAATAGGAATGACCCCGAGTGAGTATACAATCTCCTAGAAAAAACAGCTAGTGGTGCGCACTGCATATTTTTCACTGATAGATGGTCAACTATATAAAATAGGACATGATGAGATACTAAGAAGATGCGTTATGGAAACAAAGCGCTCGATGATCCTCGTAGAAGCTCATGAAGGCATCCCAGGAGGACATTACACAGGGAAACAACTGCACAGAAGGTTTTGCGAGATGGACTTTAATGGTCTACGTTACACAGAGATGCTAAAGAATATACCAGAGCATGCGACGTATGCCAGGGAGTTAGAAAACCATCCCGATGAGATGAGATTCCATTAGCATCGCATATGACCCTGCAGGCATTTGAAAAATGGGCCATTGATTTCGTGGGACCTATAAAACCACTAGGAAACTGCACAGGAGAAAGGTATATTATCACTGGGACATAATACCTGACTAGATGGGTCGAAGGAAGAGTAGCCAAAGACTGTAGTGTAGCTATAGCTGCACATTTTATATTTGATGACATAATAACCAAGTTTGGATGCCCTAAGGTCCTTATGAGTGATCAAGGTACACACTTCATCAATAAGACAGTTGAAGCCCTGACTGAATAATTTGCAGTCCACCATCATAAGATTACACCTTATCATCCACAAGCAAACATAATAGTTGAAGCCTTCAACAAGATCTTGGAGACAACATTGACAAAGATTTGCAGCATGAACATGGATGACTGGGATTTAAGAGTACCAACAGTACTCTGGGCTTACATAACCACTTGCAAGAAATTAACAACGCAAACCCCTTTCAAGTTGGTTTATGGTCTTGAAGTTGTTGTCCCGATGGAGTACTTGGTATCGAGCTTAAGAATTGTTTCATTTACACACATGGATGATACTGGGACGGTTCATGAAAGGCTAGCATAGTTAGTCAAACTAGAAGAATATAGATTCATTGCAGGCTTCCATCAACAAGTTCAGAAGGAACGAGAAAAGGCCTACCACGACAGGCATATCAAGAAAAATATATTCAGGCAAGGTGATCTAGTACTGGTATATGGCAGTAAGTTTATTAAACACCCTAGAAAGTTCAGAACACATTCGCTTGGACCATATGAGATCACCTACGTCACAGAAGGATGAGTTTCGCAGCTGAAGACGTTGAATGGAGAATGTAAAGAAGGATTGGTGAATGGGAGTCGACTAAAGTTGTACTATGACAAGTAGATGCCTCATAGCTCCAAGTAATGGCATGAGGAAAAGGGCTTAGGTACCAAGTGCGGTTGAAATAGGGTACCAAACACAGAAAAGACAGTCTGCACAAGGACGGGAAGGAGGCATAAAGAAGAAAGTAAAGGATACACTTCGCAGTCTAAAGTCGAAGTCAAACAAAAGGAGAAGATCTGAAGTGCCTTGGGACGAGTCACAGGTGAGTGTTGGGGGCCTGTTGGCCCTTGTCTATGGAATGAAAAGGAGAACAAGAAAGAAAAGGTAAAAAGTGAACTTCGCGGGAGACACGGTGACTGTCACCAGGTCGAAGTGAGAAAAAGAGAATAAAAGATTGGATTCTTTCGAGCACCGCATGAGAAGGAAGGGAAGACAGGCTGGCGAAGTCCGGAAAAAGAGGATCAAGTTGACCTAGGGTTTTGGTAATTAGGGTTTTTACACTTATGTTTTGGCCTAAGGATATCGATAAAGGACTATAATGTATAAATAGAGGTCGAGAGAACCTAGGTCGCATCGGTACTAGAGGAGGGTATTATGTTGTCATTTGATTTAGCTCTATTACTGTAGTGAGAGGTCATTGTATTGAGAGAGAGAAGTGTTGAAGCCTTCTTGTATTGTAAGATCTTCAGCTGGGTGTGAATATTAGATCCTGCAGCCGGGTGCGTAGGAGGGGGGGGGAGAGAAAGACAGAAGGAAAGAGAGGATCTATTGGCCAAGAGCACAGATCAAAACTATAAGCTTGATCTTAATATATAATAAGTATAGTTCTGTGGACGTAGCCCTAGAGAGAGGGTGAACCACATACATCTTGTGTTATGTGAGTGATTAATTCTTTGATCTCTATCACTATTATACTGTTATTTGCATTATTGTGTTAGATTAAGATCTAGAGTTGCACGGAGTATATTTCGTTGGTAAATGATATATGAATACTGTGATTGATATTATACAATATCCCCTTGATATTCCCATGGTTGTAGACATCTTCGGCCTGCAAACCCCCCATCGTTTCTTCAGGTGAGACTGCATCTACTTCATAGGTGTTGATGAAAGGGCCAGTAGCTAGGGCTTGTTGGTGCGGTCTTGGAGTGAACCCTGGGTCTGCCCTTGTGCCAATAGAAGTACACGAAATTGCAAGAAGGAGAAGGACAAATAAAGAATTACACTTGAATGCTCAAATAGGAGAGTATGATATAGACTATGTGGTCCTCGACTTAGGGTTGGAGGTCAATTTCATGACAAAGAAAACATGGGCACTGATGGGAAAACCCAAGCTGATATACTCCCCTATCAAGCTTCGCATGGCTAATCAGCAAGTTGTTAGCCCATTTGGACGATTGGAACTTTTCCCTTTGGACATCAACGGAGTAAGGACCTTTTTGGATTTTGAGGTCATTGAAATTGTTGACGAAAGATGCCCTTACCTGACACTGTTAGGAATTGATTGGGCCTTCAATAACTCTACTGTTGTTGACTTAAAGAAAATACGTATGAATTTTGAAGGAGATGTCCTTAGGGTCATCACACCTTTAGACCCAGATGAAGGTCAACAATACATACCACCCATTTGAGAAGAAGACCATGCATATGAACTGGAAAACATATAAAAATTAACAGCCAGACAATAAGACTACATTAATCCTACATCTGACGGGAACTTAAGCTGGTGAAGTGAAAACACATGCTCATCAGACTCAGAAGAAGCGCTGGAGAACTGGCATAACTAGATGTATAAAGTATATACCAGAAGATGTGCTATATTAGCCAGAGAAGTTTGTTGGATCGACACAACAGTGAGTAACTTACCCACATTTGATGGTTTGAACCATTTAGAAGCATTCCTATCAGATTTTGAAGCAAGTGTACCAACACAACAGAGGTTATTTGCCATGGATGAGGCCCTGAAAGCCACACCAACAAGATGGTGGGGGACACATAAAAGTAATATCACTGACTGGATACAATGTTGTACTTTGATGACAGCGTGATTCTCAGCACAAGAAGAATGATGTGAAGTAAGGTACACAGGTCGAAGATGCCCAAAGGACCATGTGAGAATCTACGAAGAATCCTGGAGCAATGTCCCTTGAGAGAAATGGGTGTACAAATTCATTAACATGCTGGACACTACACCTATCAACTGGTACCTTCAAGCTGAGTTGCGCCTCATTACTGCAGACTAGGAAGGTATGATTCAAAGTTTTGTAACCACCTTTTTATTTGAAAGTGAATATCCTTTAGTATACCAAGCATTATGGATTGTGATACATAAAGTATTTAAAGAGGCATCTAGCCTCCCTTTGGAACAAGAAGAGGACGAATGGACTATGCCCCTCCAGAAACTGTAGAGATGTTACAACATCAACGCTAATGAAGACGATGATCCGAGGAAGGTGAACATCACAGAGATAGAAGGCCAAAGAGATGTGAAAGGACCAAGAGTTAAGCTACCATTTATTGGACAGCCAATCAAGATTAAAAAAGTCAATATTGGAACAGAGGAGACACTGAAGCTTGCCAATGTCAGAGATTATTGGGATGTTTCTACCATTGACAAGATTACAGATTTGTTGCATGAGTATCGGGACTTTTTTCTGACCAAGCTCACTAATATGAAGGGTATTAAAGGACCTATGGGAGAGATGAGAATACCTTTGAAACCAGATGCAAAGCTAGTCAAGAAAAGACCCTACATATTGAACCCGAAATATAAGGAAAAAGTGAAGATCGAGCTCGACAGAATGCTGGAAGAAGGGATTATAGAACCTGTCAAAGATTTAGAGTGGATCATCCCTATGGTGGTACAAGACAAGAAGACAGGCAAGATCAGGATCTACGTAGATCTCAAAATGTATCACATTAAGAAAGGATATTCAAAAGAAATATATGCAGAACATCTCAAAAATTTTGAATGACATTATCAACAGTCAAAAACCTCATCATGACAAGTCCGTACTTCGATACAATCAGAAAAAAAATGGATCAATCTCCAAAACAACAGAACATGAAACATATCCAAAAATCTATCCAGGAACAATCAAAGGGTATAGAAAGGTCTACAAATAAAATTATAGGGACACTCCTCCACCGCAAAGATTCATATTTTAGAATCAACAACCGACAGAAACAGATAGGCCTCAGGAAGAAGAAGGGTTCATGAGAGTACCTCCTTTCAGAAGATCTTCAACTCCCAGGTATCAAACTATATTTTTTGTTTTATGTTATTGATGTAATAATTTTGGACATAAAGTTATGAATTGTAGAGCTAACAATAGGAACATAAACAAATTTGAAAGTCATACACAAAAGGGTTATCCAAGAAGGCCTAGTGAAACAAAGAGAAGAAGTTACAACATGTTTGAATCTTTGAGCACTGAAGTAGAATTCTACAAATGTAACAACTTTGGACACATGGCCAAAGATTTCATAATGGAATTTCCTCCTATAGAACCACAACAGAATAACAACAGTCATAGAAAGGAAACTCAAAAAAGGACATGGATAAGAAAGAAGAATCAATATAGAAATGAAGAATGCACACTCTCTCTACAAGATAAGAAGAAGAAACATGGTTGGTATATTGACACTGGTTGTTCAAAACAAATGCCAGGTGATAGATACAGGTTTCTTACATTAAGAAAGTAAAGAGATGGATCAGTCTCCTTCGAAAATGATTATTCATCTAAAATCATTGAAAAGGCAGAGTCAGAATTTGAAACAAGAATACCAAGGCATAAAATGTTGTACTTGTATAATATATGAAACATAATATTCTAAGTGTGTGTCAGATGTGTGACTAAAGTCATAAAGTTACTTTGAATTCAAAAATGTGTGAGATAAGAAAAGAAGGTTCAAGAAAATTGATTGCAACAGCTGCGAGAACTTCAAGCAACATATATGTATTAAGTGAAATTGGAAATGCAAAGTGTTTCCTAGGAAAGGAATATGAAAATTGTCTATGGCATAGAATAATGGGTCACATAAATTTTGATAACCTTGTCAAAGTCAACAAAAGGGAAGCAGTTAGAGAAATTCCCCAGATCATGAAACCAACCAACACTTTATAGAAGCATTGTCAACAAGGAAAGAAAACAAAGACCAGGTTTAAATCAAAAGAATATTCAATGACAAGACCACTACAAATTGTGCATACTGATATAGTTGGACAAAATACAACAAAGGGTTTAAAAGGTGAGAAATAATTTATTTTATTAGTTCATGATTATACGAGAATGAATGCAGTTTTCTTTCTCTGGAATAAGTCAGAATCTTTTGAAAACTTCAAGGTCTACAAGGAAATGGTTGAAAATGAAATGGATTCAAAAGTCAAATGCTTGAGATATCATAATGGAGGAGAGTTAACTTCAAATGAATTTATGGACTATTGAAGCAGGCACAGAATAAAAACAAAATTATGTGTTCTTAGTACACCTCAACAGAATGGAGTTGTTGAAAGAAATAACAAGAGCGTACAGGGAATGGCTTGAACAATGATAATGGATTCCAAATTGACAGATATATTTTCGACACAGGAAGTGCATACAATAGTTCCCATTCAAAACAGATTAATTCTCAGAAACAACATTGACAAAACTCCTTTCGATCTTTGGAAAGGAAGACCAACAAATGTGAAGCACTTCAGAGTTTTTAGAAGAAAATGATACATCAAAATAAAATATGGTAGAATGGGAAAGTTTTACTCTTGTGTGGACAAAGGAGTACTTGTTGGTTACTCAAGTACAAGGAAATCATACAAGTGTTACAACTTGAGATTGAACAAAGTTGTGGAAAGCATCAATGTAACAATTAATGAAACAGGTAGACAAGAATTAAAGGAAGAAGAAAATGAATTAATGGAACAACTTTATGAAGAAGAAGCAGAAGATGAAAAATAAGTAAAGGGGAAGATGAAAAGGACCTGAAAGAATAGGAACATAAATTTCAACAAATTCCTCCAAAGACACCTAGCAGATGAGTACAAAAGAATCATCCTTCATATCAGATTATTAGAAACAAAGATGCAGGAGTTGAGACTAGAAGAAAAATCCATTCACCAGAACAAATGCACCTAGCACTCTCATCTGCAATTGAAACAACCTGTTTTGAAGAGGCCAACCAGGATGAATTTTGGAATAAGTCCATGGATGAAGAATTGGATCAAATAGAGAAAAATGACACTTGGGAATTGGTTCCAAGACCAAAGGATAAGAATGTGATCGACACAAAGTGGGCATAAAGGAATAAATTGAATGGATATGGATAGGTTACAAGGAACAAAGCTATATTAGTATGTAAAGGATATGAAAAGGTTGAAGGAAACGACTTTGAAGAGGTATTTACCCCATTTTCCACAATGGAATCAATCTTATTGATTTTAGCCTATGCATGCTCCAAAAATATTAAAGTGCATGAGATGGATGTAAAATCATCTTTTCTGAATGGGGAACTTGAAGAAAATGTCTACATTGAACAACCAGAAGGATTTCAGTTGTCAGAGAATGCAGATTATGTGTGTAAATTAAAGAAGGCCTTGTATGGTATAAAACATGCTCCTAGAGCATGGTACTCTAGACTGGATAAATATCTACATCAGACAGGGTTCAGAAAAGGAAGTGTAGACAACAACCTCTACATCAAGGTAACTCAAGATAGTATTTTATTAATTGAATTTTATGTTGATGATATTATTTTTGGAAGTACTGATGATAGGTTAAGCTAGAAATTTGCAAAGGACATGCAGAATGAATTTGAAATATCATTACTTCGAGAACTATCATTCTTTCTCGATCTTCAGATACGTCAAAGTGACCAAGGAATTTTTATTTCTCAAACTAAGTATATCAGATAAATGCTAAAAAGGTTTGGAATGGAATATTGCAAACCAGTTATCACTCCCATGTAGGCCAATTGCAAGTTGAGCAAAGATGATGAATCAAAGCCTACAGATCAGAAGCAATAGAGGTCAATGATTGGTAGCCTACTATATGTGACAACATCCAGACCATATGTAATGCAGGCAGTTGGATAGGTGGCATGATTTCAAGAAGCACCAAAGGAATCACATGTATTAGAAGTGAAGAGGATTTTCATATATCTCAAAGGAATAAGATATTTTGGATTATGGTATCCAAAAGGAAATGATATATGACTTATTGCCTACACAGATGCAGATTGGGTAGGTTGCATTGATGATCGACGAAACACCAGTTGAGCAACATTATACTTCGGTGAGTTTTTAGTATCATGGTTAAGCAAGAAACAATCATCAGTATCTTTATCTACAGCTGAGGCAGAGTATATTGCAACAAAATCATGTTGTACACAGGTTCTATGGATGAAACAAACTCTAACAGATATACAGGTTGAGTATGATGAGCCCATTCCAATCTATTGTAATAATACAAGTGTCATCAATATCTCAAAGAACCCAGTGATGCACTCCAAGACGAAGAACATTCGAATCAAGTATCACTTTCTATGGGAACAGGTTGTAGAAAAGAACATCAGAGTTGAATATGTGGTTACAAAAGAACAAGTGGCAAACATATTTACAAAACCGCTTGCACTGGAATCCTTTGAGTATCTTCGCAAGAGAGTCAGAGTTATTTCTACTCCAAAATGAATTCTTTTGAATTCTTATCTTATATGTCTTAGATGTACACGAGGAAGCACCATAAATATGACAGTTCAGTTTGGGAGATCAAACTAGTTAGTTAGGGGGAGAAAACCTGAATGGAAAGATACATTTTCCATTGATGACAAAGGGGGAGATATTTATTAGATGCAGAGGACAGAGGCATGGTTCCAAGGGGAGCGTTGTTCACAAGATGCAAGCATGGTTCCAGGGGGATCATGAGTGATATGATTTCAGTATTGCATCATAACATTGCCATTAATGCCAAAGGGAGAGATTGTTGATTAATTGGGTTGGTTGTCATTGATGTCAACCCTTGAAGAATGTTTGGTAGCGAATTCTAGTATCATAAAGGTTTGGGTAATGGACCAAAGTTTGTTTGATGTATAATGGTATGAGTTTTGATATATTTGCAGGTAAGACTATTCTATATGGATATTACATGTTATGCCATTTATGGTGGTATATGGAACGTCTCATAACTAATAAAGTGAAGTGACAAAGTGAAGTGGTATATGGAACATCACATAACTAATAAATAATAAAGTGAAGTGACAAAGTCAAAGAGGATTATTTAAATAATAAAGTGAAGTGACAAAGTCAAGGAGGATTATTTAAATAATAAAGTAAATGGAGAACTTTCTAATTATGGAAATTGGTTATAAGATGGTTAACCTTAAAATGAGGAAAATGGGTTAAGTATTCAAGTGGCTATTGGATATATGGAAAAGTGGAAAATTGGGAAAAGTTGGACATAGGTGACTATGTGGACAAAGTGGCTATGTGGACAAAGTGCTCTAGAAGATTCTTCTAAGGAAGCTACATGAAAGTATAAATAAGAGGCAAGGCTCTCTCATTTAAATCAAACTTGAGAATATTGAATATCTACATGTGAATGAGGTAACCAAAGGATATATACGCCGTATTTCAAAAGGAAGGTGAAGTAAAGAAGGCCAAAATTCAAGGGAGGATAAATGTTTTTGATGATGCTTTATAAGGTATGTTATTTACAAGTCATCTGACCATTTTCGCAATAGATTTTTTCTATAATGAATGAGACCGTGAAATTGGGAGGAAATTGATGAAACATATCCAAGTAGTTGTGGTACAAATTTCATCTTGTGGTTCCTTTTATTTTTGGAGTTACACTCTGTGGAAAATAGGGTTTGTGGCTAGTCTTGAAACTAGTCTGAAACAAGTGTTTCGAGTAAAAACGTCATAACTTCTTCACAACAGATCCAAATTCAGTAAGACCAAATGTTTTGGTTATATTAAATCCTGTAGTGTTTTTTGTATGATTTTTAGATCCATACAAAAAATATTCTGTGCGGGGCATGCTCTACACATTGGATCTCTAGAATAAGCCAAAATTCAACAAGGTATGTCATTTTTGCTATAACTCCTTTTCTGAGAGGTTCCAAGTAGTGAAACATGGAGGAATTTCATAAAACACAATGAAGAACATTGTGTACTATTTTCAGATGTTTATTCATTACAGGTACATAGTTATGATTATTTCAAGTTACGATTGTTGACTAATCCAAAACTAGTCATGTAAGACTAAAGTAAAGTTTGATGAAAATGCTAGTCTCTTGTTGTTAAAGTTAAGGAAGGTTTGAAGGTATGTGATCATATAAACCATGTCTATTACTGAGTTACAAATCATATTTAGATAATGAAATTGATGAGGGATTTTGGTTGAGGTTGAGGTACATGTTGGTGCATGGTTGATGCACTTGTTTATGGTACAGGTTGATTACAGGTTGAGGTATAGGTTGATGCATGGTTGATGCAAGGTTTAGGTTACTGGTATAGGTTGTTTGATGTAGGTTGATTGGTATAGGTTTACAATAGTATATCTCACAGTGATAGTGTGACAGTGGTTCCATCATTCTACTTATACGTCAGGGCAGTTGGACGAGGCAAGGATGGGTGGTTGTAGCTAGATTCCCGTTGTAGCCAAAGAACATAGGGGGTTGTAGCCTCCTTCTGGTTTGTAGCCATAGAATTGGGGAGTTGGAGCTTCCCTCAGTTTGTAGCCTAAGAAACTAGGGGGTTGGAGCCTCCTTCCAGTTGCAACTGGAAAACAAAGGAAGTTGGTGCTTCGGGTGAATGTAATTCTTCAATACATATAAGAAAAAACATTCTATGGTTTTCTCCTGCTTTGGGTTTCCACGTAAAAACATTGGTGTATTGTGTATGTGTATGCTTGTTCATTTTTTATTTAGTCTGCAAGTATTGGATGATAATGCTACATTGATATAACACTAGAATTATATGGTTAAAAAGGATTAGATTGCTCTACTACTAATTCACTCACCCTCTCAGTAATCCAACAAACATTCCTGACGTCACTTTATGAAAAACCATTTCCCGCAGTCACATTGTGATGAACATTCCTAATGTTTGATTGTGACAAACATTTCCTAATGTCGCATTGTGATGAACCCATCATGACAAACCTTTCCCAACGTCACAATGTGACGAACATAGCATCGAGTCTCACTGTGTAACGAACATCGCGTCGAGTCTCGCAATGTGATGAATATAACCATATTGTTTCAATGTGAAAAATATCACTCGCCATAACGATATTGTCCCAATGTGATGAACATAGCGATATTGTCCCAATTTGATGAACATGACAGGCCATAACCACATTGTCACACTGTGACGAACATAACCATATTGTCTCAATGTGACAAACATGACTTGACCATAACCATATTGTTTCAATGTAACGAACATAACCATATTGTCAGAATGTGATGAACATAATTGGCCATAACCATATTGTCGCAATGTGAAAAACATGACTGGCCATAACCATATTGTCACAATGTTATGAACATAACCATATTGTCACAATGCAACAAGCATACCCTCGTCATCGCAATGTGATGAACATAAACATATTGTTTCAATGTTATGAACATAGCCTTGTCATACTATTGTGATGAACATATCCTCATCGTCACAATGTGACACAAATATCCTATCATCATAATGTGACAAACAATGTCATTTCATCGCAATGTGAAGAACATATCTCTGTCGTCGAAATAAATGTCTTGTCATTGCAATGTGATTAATATACGTCATTTAATTTCATTGCATAGTCATATGACATACGACGAACATACGAAATTTATTTTCATCATACAACCACTTTTTACTTAAATGTCCCATCATCGCAATGTGATGAATATAGACCCATTGTCGCAATATTCTCATCGTTGTCAATATGTGATAAACAATATTCTATCTTCACAATGTGATGAACATAGCCTCATCATCGCAATGTGATGCAGATATCCTCTAATCATAGTGCGATGCAAATATTGTTTCATCACAATCTAACTAACTTAGTCCCTCCCTCGCAATGTGATGAAAATAACCATATTGTCGCAATATGACGAACATAGCCTCGTCGTTGCAATGTTACACAAATATCATGTTGTCATAATGTGACAAACAATTCCAAATATCATTATCTCAATATAATTTGTAGTCTTCATCCACCATGGTCATGGTCACCTATAGAGAACAATTGTCAAACATGGTTAACCATTGTCAACCATGGTCAACCATAGTCAACCAAGGTCAACCATATCGAACCTTTCCTTCCCAAATTCAACCAAGTTCTACCAAAGTTAACCATGGGCATGGTCAATCGTAGTCATATAAATTAAATTATAAATGTATTAACATGTTAATAATGTATTTATTAAGGTATTAATACTTTAATAATGTATTATTAAAGTATTAATACTTTTTAATGTTTTAATATATTAATTCTTTAATATTAATGTTTTAATATCAATATTAACTTTTTAATATTAATATTAATATTAGTGTTTTAGTATATTAACAATATTAATAAATACATTATTAATAATGTATTAATTAATTAGTAAATTGTATTATTAATATATTGATACTTTAATATCTTACATTATACATTAATGTATTAATTAATTAATGCATTACATTATTAATGTATCAATTAATTAATATGTTACATTAAACATTAATGTAAATTTATACATTATGTTAATGTTATAATGTATTAATGTTTTATTAGTGTCTTACTACTTTATTAATGTATTAATACTTTCGTTTTATTAAAAATGTATTAAAGTATTAATTAATTAAATTAAAAAATTTCATTATACTTTAATAATATATTATTAATGTATTAGTGTATTAATACTTTAGCAAGCTATTACTTAATAATGTAATTTAACATATTAATACTTTAATATGTTACATTATGCATTAGTGTATTAATGTTTTAATTTATACATTACACTAATGTAATAATGTATTGTTAATGTATTAATACTTTAATAATGTTTTGCTAAGTACATTAACTTCAATATATTACTACATTATTAATGTATTACTTTCTTAGTGTATTAATACTTTAGTAATGTATTTATTAATTCATTTAATGTATTTATTGATGTATTTAATATATTATTAATGTATGACTTTATTAGTGTATTGATACTTTAGCAATGTATCAATTAATAATGTATTAATGTATATATTAATTAATACATTACATATGGAACATTTAGGAGGGGTTAATAGATTGAAAATTCCCAAGTGTGTGATTTTCTCTTAAACGCGCTAGGGTTAAGGTTTTCACTCAGTCCTTAGTGTTCTAGGTCACCCTTGGTGGGGAAATACATGCTCCCAAGCAAGGGAGGGATGCGAGGTACCTCCTACAGTCATGTCACAGCGCAAGGAAACACAGGTTGCGTCTCTAGACGACCGACCTTTGAACCACCCCCAGATGTGCGCTCCCAACTTCTCTTCAAAGGCTCATTCAAAGGAAAGGAGATGGAAATTGACTTAGGGAAGACTCAGACAAGGGAAGCGCGACCTTGGGCACCCATAAAGTGCATCCTTTAGGCATTGCAAGCACCAAAATATGTCATCATTTCACCCAGAATAGAAGAACGAAAACAATATGTGCAAGATTACGCCCTTGTCGGAAATTTTCTAGGGCTATGGCCCTCCAAACATGAGCTGATAAAATGGACACAACAATGGTGGAAAACCAAAGGTCACTATGACCTTGAGTTGGACTCCAAAGGGTTATTCACAATAATCATGCACAATCTAGAGGATAGGAACTGTATCTTTGACGGAGGTCCCTATTTATTCAAATCAACGGGTCTCTTCCTACACTTCAGGACGAACAAGTTTAGCCCTGAAACAGAGGATTTTGGGCATGCACCAGTCTAGATTTGATCTTATTCCCTGCCATAGGAGTTATGGGTTGAAGAAGTACTAGTGGGTATTGGAAACACCATTGGGGTATATGTGAAATCTTTAGAAGAAACTAAGCAGAGAAAGTATACCTCGTATGTGCACATTTATGTCTACCTTCATATATCTATGCCGCTACCAAGCTCCATTTCTATGGAATACCACGATGAGGACTGGTCACAAACCATATATTATGAGCACATAACTTTTCGTTGCAGGAAATTCCATGAGCACGAGCATCTCTTCAGAGATTTCCCCCTCAACATGGTTAGAAAGGAAGAAAACCCCGAGACAAGCAAAACAAAGGGAGTCTTCATACCAATAGCAAGAATATGGAGACAAGGGGCCAGGAAAACAACCGCTACTTCTACTAGGGAACCACCCTCCATCAACCCTTTCAATGCCCTACATTGAGTTCAAAAGAATATGGACGCTCCACAAATCCCTCCTATGACAGAGTTTCAACAAGGCCATACAAAAGGGAAAACGGTGGAAACCCCTGTCATGGAGAAAAATTCATCCATTCCAACTTCCAATGCTACGGACGTCGAATCTTTAGATCCCGAAGACAAATATGAAGAAATGTACCTAGATGAGAAGGACCTAGATTTTATATATCTGGAGCATCTATAACAAGCCTATTGACACCATCAATTATATACCATCCCTCTCGACTAGTTACAAAAGGTACACAAAGTCTTCCTCAAGTCTTTGGCGGGATCAGCTGCTAGATCCAGCTCAGGTCTGGTCATACAAGGAAATCTACTAAAAGAGAAACACAAAACTTAGAAAGAGGAAAAGAAAAGGGGAAGAAAATACACTTAGAAACTCATACAGGATATTTGACTCTTATGGTTAACTCAGGTCAGATACATCTCATTTCTGACAGTTTTCTCCCTTCTCTCCCCATCCTCATCATGAATATCGTCTCTTGGAATATACGGGGACTCAATGGTAATAGTAAGTTGTTATACCAAGATTTGTCTCACCATTTCTATCTTGCACAGAGGGACTTTTTCCATTTCCCTATGCAGACTTGTCATCCCTTTTTTATGAATCTAGAGACAAAAATATACATTTTCCCACATATACGCTCCCTATCTGCTATGCATGATGCGTATACGCTGGCTGCTCCACTACAATCCGCGTACATCAGGATTTTTGCCAGAAAATACAAAATGAAGTCGTTTTTCCATGTCACGACAAGAGATCTCTGATCCTTGACCTTTCATAAACTGGAAACATTCTGACTCGACCCTTCCGTTACATTCTGAAGGATATAATAGAATAATTCTAAGCTATGGAAAAGGGGAGAAAGCATTCAACTTTGAGAGGAAAGTTACACTAGATAAATTTCTTCATATTGAGTCTACATCCCTTTGTCCCTCAAGTCTAAACATAGTGTTTAGCCCCCAAGCGCTTCCCCTATTGTTGAGAGACCCTCATTGACTCTCTCCTATGACATTGACTTTGGTGGAGGATTGAAGTGGTGGAGGCCCAGTTGGAAGGAACTTGGTTTCTTGGTTTCGAACCGTGCCGACACGGAAGTTTGTAATGTTGTCACTTTTGTTGATCAATTATTAATAGAAATACTCCTTTCCCGTTCTATTGGTATATTGAAAATGTATGATTATTATCTATGGGCGTGTTTGTAATGTTCATCAATGGATTATGCTATATGATGTTCTAACCCCTTTATATCATCATTATATACTTTCTTTTCTCATTTGTTAAGAACGTATTGCAGGTATAAAGCTTTGGGTCGAAGTGCTCAATGGTGGAAATTCATCAAACGTTGGATCGAGGTAGGCTTCTTTCTTATCTTGCACATTAGTTCATATAGAATATGTTGGAATTGAGTTGATTTTTTCAGTCATACCTGTCTGTTGTGGTTTATCCCTAGCCATAGAGAGTTTTTCCCTCGTAACAGAAATGGCGACTCCACTGGGGAGAGATCTTCATTCTAAGGGTTGAAGTACTTTTTCTTATTACATTTCACTTTTTCCTTTATGTTTCTTGTTATATCACTTCTTGACAGATTCTGTTCACTCTGGGTCTGAGTTTTCATCCTTCTTGCCCTTGCCTAGCCTTATTTTAAAGCCTATACACTCTTTCTTCCTAGACAGTCACGTATACCCACTTGTTGTCTCACTACAGGATGCGTATATACGCCCTGTTCTCTTGAACAGTCGCGTATGCCACTTCCCTTTGCTTGTTTGCTTGGTTTAGTGATTGCTGGGTGGGATTTGATGATTTTTATCATTCTTAGGTCTTTGTAGTGCCTGTTGAGTTTCTCTAGGTTGACAGGAAACCTGTTGGGAGTTGAATTTTTGGGCATAGTCTTTCTCTTTGTTTTTCCTTGAGACTTGGGCTGTTTTCTTGGCTGCCTGGTGTTCTTCTTGAGTTATTTCATTTATATATAGTAGAATTTATATATCAGGTTGCTTTACAGTCCATGCATTTTCTTTTTAATATATTGAAAATACAAAAAAATAGGCATTTTTCATTGGTTAACATTTTTGTCTTCGAAATTTTATCATTATTTTAGTTCATTTAGTGAAAGAATGCATTTTACTTCTGAATTGCAGAGTTGAAATTGAAAATTGCACTGCTTTTATTAGCATATCATTCATTGAAAAGTTAAATATAGACTTTGCATTATATTCATATTGATTTTCTTTCAGAGTCATAACATCATGAGTTTCACTTCCATACCCTTTTGAGTAATCATGGCCAATAAAATTTACTCTTTAAACTAAAATTGATTAGTCACAATTTTATTTTTAGGGTGCACAAACTAGTCTAGGATTTAGTGGCTTGGAATAGTATTTTTGTGAGTAAACTTATCCAAGGCAATTAAATCAACATATGTGTCTGAGACAAGGAGTTGAGAAGTCCATTGTATAACTGGTAATATCAGGAGGCTCTGCTCACACTAGAGTTAATCACGAGGTCACACGAAGTTAGTTGAAGGGATAACCCCTGGATACTCACCTACCGTCAAAGATATTTATGTGGATTTATTCGTATTTGGGGGTCTTTCTAGTACCCATACCTCTATGAGAGGTAGTCATTTAAATTTTTTGGTCTTTTCCACCCTACTCATACGGTGATCCAGACTTACAACTGCTCGCCTGTGCATCAGTTATATAGTGGTTTATTAGTTGCTTGACTTAGGTATCTCATAGGTTACTTGCAGGGGTTATTCTGCTTGTATCCTAGGTCAGATAGGGTCAGAAAACACATAATATTTATGGAGGATTACCTCTCTGGGGGGATCTGACCAACTGGTTTTTAAGCCCATGAGGGCCCCTATAACTGATTTTTTTACCTCCAAAATTTAGCGGGGAGTCTCAGGTCCCTCTTGGACGAGACATGCCTTCTTTAGCGAGGGAGGCCACTCAGCCAATTTAGCCCGTTTGCATGCATATTAGTCATTTGACTTTTTGGTATGCTCTTTGACTACTAGTTGGCCTTAGGAGTCTATTTTGGATTTCACCATTATGGACAATGGAGTTTCTTTCGCTCCCTCGTTCACTGCTACCCACCCCATGATGCCTGCTCATTTCATGGGGACATACCCTTCCATTTTTTACAATGGTATGCAGAACTACAACGCTCAATCGACACCGTGGGTCCCTAGTCATTTTTCTGTTGATATGCCTTCCCCTCTGCAATCCTATCCCTGGCCCACATATAGAAATCCTAGCCTTGGATCCGCGGGCACCATAGCTTTGATGCCTACTTCGTCATTTGATATGAATCGTGCCCCCATGGGAGGTTGGAACCTTCCCCTTTATGGATCCAATTATAGCTATACGCCTTCAGGAGACAGTACTCAGATGGGTGATTACCCCACTTATTACACCCCACCCATGTATCTTTCATCCACCATGACAGTTCCTTCGAACACTTTTTCCAAGACAGGTCCTCAAGTACCCCCAGGTCTTTCATATGGGGAGAATCAATTTTACGGTTTGGGCTACCCTCTTTACGGGACCCCTTCGCAAGGGGGAAACATCTAACCTCACTCGAATAATTCTTACCATACCTCAATCTCTTCGCAAACCTCAGTGATGATGCCTGTCCAAACCTATTCGGACTATTTTGACATTAGCCACCACTTTTCTTGGTAGGGACAGGGGGTACACCAGGACCCTTCCTGGCCTACAATTTTTCAGAATCAATCTTTCCTGGGACCTTGGAATCAAATGACACAATCTATCGCTATCCCAGTCACTGTCAGTCATACCGGTGCTCCATCACCAACCTCTGCCAGTCATGTTGGAGATGGGTCGAATTTTTCTACAAACTATGTTGACAGCTTGCCCCCAACCTATTCCAATTATGTTGGGGGAACCATCCTTTTTATCCCAAATCATAGTCGTGTCACGTCTCCCACCTCTATTCATCATATAGGAGACAACTCTCTTTCCCTTGCTAGTTACATCGAGAAGCCTAGATTTCTCAGACGTAAGCCTAAATTCCTTTGCAAGACTTGTGAAGGAAGTCACCTTACTCGTTTGTGCCTAGCTACTTTTGGGATACCAGAAGAGTGGGGCTCACCCAAGATCCTTTCAGATTCCAAGGCATATGTGGTTTCTCCCCACACCACTTCTCCTTTGATCATCTCGGTGGTTCCACCAACATAATCTTCTCCTGACCTCACCCCCTTTTCCGAGGGTGAAGCATCTCTTTCCCCCGCTACTATGCATCCTCTTCAACCTATAACTGAAGAAGTGGCCAGACCAGTGCAATATTTGGTCAACCATACTCTCCCTGAAGAGAGTGATGCACCTTTAAGTCATGTCATCAACATTTCAAATCCTCCCCCTTCTGAACGAGATATTTATTCTTCCTCTGAATTCTCTCCCTCCAAATATTGACGAGGTTCCCTTCGATTGGGACGACCTAATGGGTCATCCCATTCCCCCACCTATGCCTTTTCCATTAAGAGACATTATCCGAACCATCACGGAGACTGTATCCTCCATCATCACTTTCTCCTTCTTGACTTGGAGAGCCTTGGGTTTTCCCAATCTTTTTTCAGCTATCCATGAGATATTGGCTTTCCATAGAAGACCAAGACAGGAGCCTTGGCCTCCCCCTTTACACATTGATTAAGACAGAAAAATGAGTCTTACTTAAACTCTTTTCCAACTCGCCTAAAAATAGAAAATATTGTCGAGTGATTTTTCCCTTTCACATTCGTTAAATTGGATTTGAAAGGTCATGAGTCTTTTTCTGACTCGCTATCAAAAATAGAAAAGATTGTCGAGTGAACTTGTCTTTTTCACACTCGTAAATTGGATTTGAAAAGATGTCTATTTGGAACAAGTTTATCCCCTTTTCACACCAAGTAGACTAAAAGACATAAAAAAGGATATTTGTTGGCGTTAAGTTGTGATTGCATATCATGCCCTCCCTTGCAGTATTCAACCTTTAGCCAGCTCTCGTTTTGCGTTATAAACCATTGCCTAAGAATTTTTTTCATCCTCAACCAAGTAGAGCCTTGTTTATATCCTTCACAATTTGACACCCTATACCCTGGAGGGAACATCACCCCGAGTGTCCATCTCTCACATGCATTTCCTTGCATTAAGCATAGGTACATTCTACTGCTAGAACTAGTTTTCTTACTTGCGACACTTGTTTCCTCTTCTGTGTTATAGCATTCATTTTTTATGAAAAAACAAAAAAATACGGGCGGGAAGGGAGTATTATATTATAATCGGCAACAGTCATGTCATCTTTGAACATAACACAAAGTTATTGAGTCCGTGCATCATCATAATTTTGGGTTTAGCATGGCCTTAGGAAGCTTATCTCATTACAAAGTTTTCTTTACCGGTTGGTTACTCTTCTAGTCCCTATAGAGAACGTTATTGATGCCTCCTTCATCTAATAGTCACATCATTGAGTCTATGATGTCGGATTCACCATATGTCTAATGATCTTTTTCAAAGGAATTCTATCAACCTGGCTCGGCCACTCTTCAGAAATATTGACTTTGCATGTCGGCCATACCCTCAGTTTGTCTCAGAGTCACATGATATTATGGTCTTATCATGTACCCTATCCCTACTTTATTCATCGGTAGGTCACCTTGAACCCATAAATCAACATTTCATCATTGGTCGTTGACTAGGTGGTTTCCCTTGCGTTCGACGACAAGACATCTATTCACACTTTGGGATTCGTGCAGTATCTTGGATTCCATTATCCTTATTGGTGGTATCCTCGCCTTTGTCAACAGTTTTCATCATTGGCTTCTATTCAGAGGGTCTTTTTCGTATACCGCTTGAATTTGGTACATGCAAAAGACACATACGATCGTTGGTTCGTGAAAATGTTCTTCGTCTGATCTCCACTAAATCATGAAGCTCCTTCTTTGTTCCTTGTGTTGACTGATGAGAGATACCTTAATGATCTCCTTTTAGTGGGTCTCCTTCCATCGACTTCAGCTCATTTATTTTGGATACGAGACCTAGAGTTTTATGAGTACCTTGAGCCTTACAGTCATTAGTGGCAGGCTCTCTCGCCATTGACAGATGGGAATACATCAATGTCTCCTGATCAATGGATTTCTCAAGTGTTCGACACCAACTCCTTGTTGGATCATGTTGTCATTGATGCCAATGGTTTGATTGATTGATGTCATTGATTGATGTCAAGTGATTGATTGATGTCAAAATATTGATTGATTGATGATTGATGTA
>SNQJ01S0044409.1:0-12442 GCA_010110895.2 Picea sitchensis | reverse complement strand
AGATCATCCTTTTTGTGGATCAATGGAGAGCTTCTTGTGAGAATATCTTTTGGAGTATTGATGGAGAGCTTCTTGAGCATTTTTGGTGTGGAACACTTGAGAATATTGAAGATATATAGGTGACTGAGGTAACCAAGGATATCGAAGCTGAATTTCATAAGGAAGGTGAAGAAGAGAGGGCCGGAATTGAAGGGAGGATAAATTATTTTGATGATGCTTTCTAAGGTATGTTATTTACAGGTCATCTCACCATTTTCTCTATAAAAAAATTTCTATAATGATTCAGACCGTGAAATGGATATTACATTGAGAAAACATACCCAAGTATTTTTGGTAAAAAATTCATCTTGTGGGTCGTTGTATTTTTCGAGTTACACTACGTGGAAAATAGCGTTTGTGGCTAGTCCTTAAACTAGTCAAAAATAGGTGTTTCGGGTAAAAATGTCATAACTTCTTCATAACAGATCCCAATTCAGTGAGACAAAATGTGTTAGTTAGGGTACAGGCTGTAGTATTCTTTTTAATATTTTTAGATAAATTCAATGAATATTTTGTGCGGGGCACGCTCTACAAGGTCGCTCTCTAGAATAAGCCAAAATTCAACAAGTTATGCCATTTTTGCTATAACGCCTTTTCTGATAGGTTCCAAGTAGTGCCACTTGGAGGAATTGAATAAAAAAAACACTCAAGAACATTGCGTATCAGTTTCATATCTTTATTCATTACAGGTACAAAGTTATGATTATTTCAAGTTGGGGTTGTTGACTAATCCAAAACTAGTCATGGTTGAGACAAGAAGTTGATGAGTCGGCACATACATGAGGTGTATAGTTGATGATGTTGGTACATATTGAGGAGTCATTGTTGATGAGTATTTTACACATGGTTGGTATATACTTGGTACATGGTTGGATGCTCTTGTTTATGGTACAAGTTGTTTGGCACAGGTTGGTGCATGGTTGATGCACTTGTTTATGTTGACAGATTGATATCTATTGAGGATTGTTGCCTCATCTCAGTTGGTTCTAAGAATGTAATATGAGTGTTTCATATAGAGTTGGTGCTCTTGTAGAGTTGTACTCTATTCAATTGTTTCTGAAAAACCCCGGATTGAAGTCCATAATAAAAAGAAAAATTGTACATACATCTTGTGTTCTTTGTGTTCCTTGTGGAGATGATTTGTTGATGATATGTTGTTGATATATGTTGCTGATATGTATTCACATATAACTGATCATAAATGACAGAAATGAGTAATGAACAAATGTTTAATGTTAACTAAGGAGTTCTTTTGTAAGAGAGAAGTTTTGGGAAAACGATCCCCACACTCAATCAGCCCCCCCTCTAAGTGTGGTAGGTGTGTCCAACACTCCTTTATTCACACTTGTAGGAATGTACTCGGTCCCTTGATACCTACTTTCATTATTGGTAGGTTGTCTCGTGTTTGTTAACGGTATACCTCAATGACCGGTAATTAAACGATTTCTCATTGTGTTCAACCTCATCTCCTTTATTGACATGATGTAGACTTGCACCCTTGGCGGATAGTGTAGATGAGATGAAGACATCAGCACGTGGCCACAAATTTCCTGAACTATTGCTTCCTTTTCATTGGACCAACACCTGTTCGACTTTAGTGACCATGGGAGATCAAATTGTACTCAATGGTATACATATATCTTCAGATTGATTTTGAGACTGGTTTCACTGGGCCTTGTTCATCACTATGACAACTCTTGGCATGGAACTGCATTTGTATTTTCCTATTCATGGCCATGAACACTTGTTTGGTATATTTTCCACATGGATCTACATTGTATTCTTGGCACACATGTATGCAAAGTCAGTACAGAATGTAATGAGTTCGTCCAGTTGGTTCTCTACCACTCCACTTCTGGGTTATTTATAATGTATTTATGCCATCACAGATACTCCTCTGATCTCACACATTAGGGGGCATCTGTTATAGAAAGATTTTCCTCACCATTGCTATCTTGCATAGAGGGCCTTTCTACATTTCCCTATGCAGACTTGTCATCCCTTTTTTATGAATCCATAGACAAAAATATACATTTTGCCACATATACGCTCCCTATCTGCTATGCAAGATGCGTATATGCTGGTTTCTCCACTACAGCCCGTGTACATCACGATTTGTGCCAGAAAATATAAAATGAAGTTGGGTTTCCATGTCACAACATGAGATATCTGATCCTTGGCCTTCCATATACTAGAATCGTTCCGAGTCGACCCTTCAGTTTCATTCTAAAGGCTATAATAGCACAATTCTGAGCTATGGAAAAGGGGAGAAAGCATTCAAATTTGAGATAAAAGTTAATCTGGAGAATTTACTTCATATTGATTCTGCATCCCTTTGTCCCTCAAGTCTAAACACAGTGTTCAAACCTCAAGCTCTTCCCCTATTGTTGAGAGACCCTCATTAACTCTCTCCTATGAGCTTGCCTTTGGTAGAGGATTGAAGTGGTGGAGGCCCAGTTGGAAGGAACTTGGTTTCTTGGTTTTGAACCATGCTAACACGGAAGTTTGTAATGTTGTCACTTCTGTTGATCAATTATTAATAGAAATACTCCTTTCTCGTCTTATTGGTATATTGCAAATGTATGATTATTATCTATGGGTGTGTTTGTAATGTTCATCAATGGATTATGCTATCTGATGTGCTAACCCATTTATATCATCATTATATACTTTCTTTTCTCGTTTGTTAAGAACTTATTTCAGGTATAAAGCTTTGGGTTGAAGTGCTCAATGATGGAACTTCATCAAACATTGGATCGAGGTAGGCCTCTTTCTTATCTTGCACATTAGTTCATATAGCATATGTTGGAATTGAGTTGATTTCTGTAGTCATACCTGTCTGTTGTGGTTTACCCTTGGCCATAGAGAGTTTTTCCCTCATAAAATAAGCAAAGGCTACTATGAGAACATATTATAGCAGAACAACTAGATATCATGTTTCTACAAGAAACAAAATGTGCAATGAAATAAATGGATTGATTTCTCTCTTGTTGTTGCAAGCAGGGGAAAGTGATTTTCACAGATGCAATAGGAACTACTAGAGGTCTGGCAGTCCTATGGAATGTGAGCTCTGTGATACTAGAAAATTTCTTCACCACCAGGTGGTCAATATCAGCAGAATACATGCTTATTAGATCGAACAAACCTAGCTTACTCACAAATGTGTATGGAACAACTACTCCAAGGGACAAGACATCCTTCATTCATAATCTGGAAGGACTCGCCACCCTCACCTCCAGGAGTCAATGGATTCTTGGCGGTGATTTTAATATGATCTGCAATCTGCATGAGAAAAGAGGAGGAACATGCAAACTTGAGGTGGATTCGGGGCACTTTCAAGCCTTAATCGACAAGCTAGGCCTCATCGACCTGGAAACACAAAATGGACTCTAAACCTGGACTAATTGATGACCAGGATCGCAATAGGTGGCATTCTGACTCGATCGTTTCCTCATCTTGGAGTCCCTCTTGATGGATGGAACACCTATGGAAGCTCACATCCTCGACGCCCCCGGGTCATATTACTGGTCCATTCAACTATGGTTAGACATACTGGCCTCTCCAGGTCGCAAGCCCTTCATATTTAAGTGATTTTGGCTCAAAAACCTAGAATTCCATGTTAAGGCCCCCATCTATTGGGGGGAGTCGACCATTCAACATGGATCCAAGATGTACCATTTCTAGCAGAAACTTAAAAACTTCAATCATTACCTCAAGCTATGGAACAAAAAAACCTTCAGAAACATCTTCGTGGCCCAACAACAATTGAACGAATAAATGAGGATCCTATAGATCCAAATCAGAGATAAGGGCATCACAGAGGAACTTAGGGAGAAGGAATCAATGATAAGCCAAAAGTTGGGGGAAAGGCAATCTCAAGAGGAGATCCTCTCGAGACAAAAATCCAGAGTGCAGTGGATAAAGGAGGGAGACAGAAACACCAAATTATTCCACAGATCCACTATTCAACGAAGACATGTCAATCGCATTTTGCACCTAGTCACGGAAGAAGGGAAAACTCTCCATTCTCATGATGACCTGGAAAAGGAGTCAGTATCCTTTTACTAGGATATCTTTTTAGAACCTACAGGCGATATATCTCATGCCATTGCTAAAATAACTCAGCACATACCTTCCACAATCACTCAAGAATCAAATGAAGCATTCATTATACCTATAATGATTGAAGAAGTGCATTTGGTGCTTCATGATACTACACAAGGAAAAGCTCCTGGGTCGGACGGGTTCACATCGGACTTTTTCCAACACTGTTGGGCAATGGTAAGGGAGGAAGTTTGGGAAATCATTGAGGACTCTAGGGATTCAGTTTAGTTTCTTCCAGCTCTCAATTCTACCTTTCTCCCGCTCATCCCCAAAGAAGAGAAAACCAATCACCCAAAGAAGTTTAGGCCAATAACGCTCTGCAATGAAATCTACAAGCTTGTAACAAAGGTGATCACCTGACGCCTCAAACCTCTCCTTCCCTTCATTATTTTTTTAGAGCAATCAGGATATGTGGAAGGAAGGAAAATTTTGGAAAACATCATTCTAGTGCATGAAGTCATCCACTCACTTCAGAATACTAGAACTCCAGTTATGCTATTAAAGTTAGATATTTCCAAATCATTTGATAACTTAAGTTGGGCTTACATGCAATCTATTCTTTTAGCCTTTGGATTTGCTTCCACCTAGGTTTAATGGATTTTGAATTTAACCTATTCTACCTTATTTTCTATCCTCATCAATGGCATTCCCTCCCACCCCTTTTCACCCAATCGAGGGATACCTCAAGGGGACCCCCTGTCACCCTTCCTCTTCATAATTATGGCAGAAGGCCTAAGTCAGTTTATTCAAGCTTCAATTGTAGACCATACTTTAGTTGGGTTACCCTTAGATGATATCGATCCTCCAATATCCCATAGTCAATTCATTGATGACACCTTAATGATGGGCTCCCCCACGGTCCAAGAGGCAGACAAAATACTCCTTATTATTCAAACCTTATGTGATGCCTCAGGAATGGACATAAATAAAGACAAATCCCAGATCTTCTTTTTTAACACCCTGTTCCTAGTCCCACTTTACATAAAAATGATCTTGGGTTTCACTTGAATATACCTTCCATCCAAATATCTTGGTATTCCCCTCCTAGAAAAGGCCCTTCATAACAACTCTTGGGAAGGAATTTTCATCTTCTTCTCGAAAAGACTTTCCTCTTAGACCTTTCGCACACTCAACCTCCCTAGTCACCTTATCCTACTCAATTCTATCCTAAAATCCTTTTTAATCTACACCTTCTTGGCCTTAGTGGCTCCAAGCTTCATCCTCAATGCTATCAGAACCTTGCAAAGACATTTTCTAAGGTAGGGGGGAAATACCGGAAAAAAAATGGCTCTGATCAGCTCGAAAAATCTCTGCAAACCAAAATCACAAGGAGGCCTCAAGCTAAGGGATCCGTCAACTCTGAATAAAGTCTTGAGCACCAAAATATGGTGGAGATGGATGAAGTGACCCCAAGATATTTGGGACAATATTTGGAGGAGAAAGTATGCACTAAACATTTCTGAAAAAAACCTTATCATTTGGAACGAGAATACTCTAGGGTCCTTAATTTGGATGAAAACTAAGAAGAACCATATTTTTGTGGTCAACCGCACCTTCTAGGAAGTTCATAATGGAAAAACAACTTCATTCTGGAATGACTCATGGAAACAGTTTCCCGTTCTGGCACAAGATTCCCTGGCTGATAGCTTCCTTGTCTGGGATACCCAAGAGGGACTAATGACAGTAGTAGAGTATTGGCAAGAGAATCCCCATGGATCCACCTGGAAAAGTTGGAAAACCTCTAGAAGCAACCTCTATCTAGTAGAGCACTTGGATCTACAGCCCTGGTACAAGCTGATCAATGCCAGAAAAATCCAAATCCTTCAGGGAGAGGAAATATTATGATGGGGACACTCCTCACAGGGCATCTTCAACATCCAAGAAGCTTACAACATGAAGGCAGACCACCACCCCAACCCCCACGATAAGGTCTAGACAAAAATCTTGTCAAATAAGCATTGGACGAAAATTAGTACCTTCCTATGGTTGGTGGCTCATAGAAGTATTCTCACTTGGGACAATCTCATGAAGTGGGGATTCACCGGGCCATCTATATGTCTTCTTTTCTTAACTGAAACAGAAACACAAAATCATTTTCTCAATCTCTGCTTCTATAGCTCCCATGTATGGGATCAATGTGTCACAATCATGTGTATGTCAGATCGTAAGCACAAGGGCCTCAGGGAAACCATTGAAGAATGGTGGGATATAACATTCCAATCTCCCATTCTTAATCACATCTGGCAGCTACTCCCTGGTTTCATCCTTTGCCAACTTTGGAAAGATCGAAATAGACGTATCTTCCTAACAACACATTAGGAGTGGAAAATTATCTGGACTCAAGTTTGCAACAATATCAAAGACACCATTAGTCTGTAGCCATGGAAAGAAATGGATCTGAAATGTCCTGCACATGAATAGAGCATCTTTGACAGTTGGAATGTCACCTCAAATCCCTTTTCCAACAAAAATCCCCAGTTCTTCCAAATCAGAGGTATCCCCTCTCTTTGGTCTCCTCCACCTATAGGATTCATCGAGTTAAACTTTGATGGTACCTCAAAATAAAATCCAGGTGCAACAGGTTTTGGGTTCGTCTTCCACAATAGACAGGGGAATATTTTGCTCATCTCAGCAAGAAGTCTGGGTCATACCACAAACAATGTGGTAGAGCTATGGGGTCTCACAAATGGTCTACAAATAGCTCTTTCTCATGGATACCAAAAACTTATTGTGGAAGGGGAATATCAATTAATTCTCAATCTCTTTGGGAAAATTCTTAATGGAGTCAACCCAGACAAAATCTCACCCTATTGGCATCTCTCCTCTAAGCTCAGTACCATCACAACTCTCATTTGGCCTCACCAATATCACATTCCTTCACATGTAAAACTAAAGGCTAATTAGATTGTTGATGATTTAGCCAATATTGGAGTTTCCTTAGAGGGACTAGACCTTCTCTGCATGGCCTCCACCCACACGGAGCATCTAGTCCTCCAGAGGTGCATTGACTGGGCTCTCACTATAGATGGACCCTGGATGTGGTGTTAGTATACAACAAGTGTCAAGCTAGAGGGACAGACGCCTACCAACGCAGTAGCAACCATGTGACTGGGAAATGCACCTCCCCTCCTCCCATACCATGAATTTATGCATCCCTCACTCCAACCAACGCGTCATTAACACTTCGAGTGTGCTCCTCTCTACCTCCTCGTCCGATCTATGGAGCCTCCATTATTGTGGTTACCTATGCCTATGTGCGTCCTCCATCTCCAACATTATTCATACCATGGTGCTCCTCGACTGGTCCATCAGTTATTCCTCTTCTTAGTAGAGCCATCACACGTTCTTTACTCCTCCCTGGTTCTTACCTGCTACACTAGCCATTTCTCAGTGCCCTCTTACCTTCTTCTTGCTTCGACCATGCTTTGACTACAGGGGAAATCCGAGCGGGGATCGGCCTGGTACCAAAATATGCCACACACGACCATTTGGCCTTAGCCTGCCCTCACACCCTCACACAACTCTCTGCCTTCTTCTCCCTCCTCCTCTGTCTAGTCCTCTCAGAGCCAAAGAGACCTCCCACCTTTTTCACTCAGATTCTCCCTTGGGCCATTTCTAGACCTGACCTCTTTCTCGCAACCTACCTTGGTCGTCCCACCAAATTCACCTAAGAATTCATCTCCTACGCCAACTCTAGTTCACTCACCATTGGTCTAGTCTCCACAAGAGGATACCTCTTACCACCAGGAGAAACCACTGGACCAACCCCACTCCTGTTTGGATTGCGCCACCTGCGCAAAGTTTCAAGATTTCCTTTCAATTCTGTAAGACCTAGTGTTCGAGTTTCGAAAGGAGGTGGATGACTTATGGTTCCATTTGGAAATTCTTGACATGAAGGGGATACAAATTCTGCAACTACTCTCCTCTCTGCATGGCTCTCGACACTCCACAAAACATGCACCTAGTGCACCAGCAGCCTCAGTGGTGGTCTTGGTTCTGACTCTCCAAATGTCAGCATTGGAAAATGTGACAACGGGCTCAGCTTCGGCTCTCCAGGTGCCTACATTGGACAAAGTGGCATGAAACACGTTGGTTGCATGATCCATGACATCTGCACAGGTGTCAGACCAGATGGCATGTTTTTAGTTTTGTTTATGTTTTGACAACTGTACTTTTGGACTGTTACAACATTTATCTTTTTGTCTATCATAAGTGAGTCCTAGATTTTCGAGAAGCTCGGACGAATTGGTTTCCCCATGAGGCGATTCAGTCCCATATGTTTAAAACCGATATCTGAATTTGGGGTCGGTTTTGGTTTTGTAAGAACTGACTGAATTGGTTTCCCTCCAGGGCAATTCAGTAATTACATTCCTCGGACAAACGTGACGCTACTATAATTTTTGGTTCTCAAAGGTTTTTTATATATATACTTACTTAAAAATAAAAATAAAAAATAATACATTACATATGTATCAATCCACTAATACATTACTTTATACACTAATGTAAATTGCTACTTTAATTTATACATTACATTATACATTAATGTATGAGTACTTTAATTTATACATTACAATATTGTAATAATGTATTAATAAATACATTAGTGTTAATGCATTACTATTTTATTAATGTATTACTTTATTATCTTATTACTACTTTAGTAATGTATTTATTAAATCATTTAATGTGTTTAATGTGTTAATTTATTTATTGATGTATTTAATGTATTACTTTATTAGTGTATTAATACTTTAGAAACCTATAAATTACTAATATATTAACTAATTAATACGTTACATTATTAATGTATCAATCAATCAATTAATAAGTAACATTACACACTAATGGAAATTAATACTTTAATGTATACATTACATTTATACATTATTGTTATATGTTACATTTATGTAATACAATATATTAATACATTAATAAACCATTAATTTATATAAATTAATACATTAATATAAAACATTAATGTATTACATTCATATATTATTATTATATATTACATTAATGTAATAATTAATTAATATATTAATGGTCATCCCCATGTGAGTAGTCAACTAGCAACAACCATGTTTATATTAATATATTAGTTTGGAAAAGTGGAAAATGGTGTCGATCTTATATCAACCACTTTTATAAAAAAATTGTTTCTATTTAACTTATTATTAATATATATTTGTTTACATTCATTACTATGATACAACTTCTTACTATTATTTTATTTTAATTTTTTTTATAAAATGAAAAATCTATTTTACATAAATCTATTTATATTTTTTTAAGTAATTTTTCAATATGTGAAAGTTTTTATGGACTCCGAATATTTTTTTTCATTATATTAGTTTTTTTAGAATGTAACAAATTTCTTAGACAAAATTGTGCATTATATAGAATTGGAATTATGTAGAACATTGACTATACTTGAAAAACTAAATTCAATTTGATTTTTTATTGAAAAATATAATCCCTTTAGCATAAAATTAATTAATTTCTTTCTTAGACAAAATGTGCATTATATAGAATTGGAATTATGCGACTATACTTGAAAAACTAAATTCGATTTGACTTTTTTTATTGAAAAATATAATCCCTTTAGCATAAAATTAATTTATTTCTTAATACATGTTTATTAGAATTTATTAGAATTATATATTATGTAAATATTATTATTTTTTGAATTTCTTATAATTGAAAATCTATTTTATATAAATATTTTTATTTTTTTAATATATATTTTTAATTCAAAGTTTATTTGATATTTGTATCTTGTTATCCAAATTTTATTTTAATAATAAATGAAAATTCACTTCATTTGTTATTGCATAGTTTGATACTGAAAATAAAGAAATAATAATATTTGGATAGTTTGAAAGATTATCTTCCCTAACATTTCAAGATATTTTTATGGAGCATGTTTTCTTTTAAAGCCAGGCTAGAGAGTTTTAGAACGATTTACAAATTTCATCATAGTTCATCATATCCCGTGACACTATAAAGATATCTATTGTGGGGTTGTATAAAAATTGTTTCTATAACCTATAGGTGTTCGAAAGAAGTTGATGGTAAAAAAGGTCGCAACACGGTGAGCACAAATGCACTTATGCAGGAACCCCAAACCACCACTGAGGACGCCAAGTCAGATCCTCACAAAGAATGTGCATATACTCTAAAGAGAACCTACGCATTCCTAAGAACACATACACATGTTCCTAGGAACATGCATGTGCTCTAGGAATGTGTGTGCATTCCTCTCACTAATTTTTTTAAAAGGGTCGTGGGCAGTCTATCTAACAAATAGACTAACCATGCCACATGTTTTCAAGTTATATTGAACAAAAGGTTTTCCTCACTCTATTGATGTGGTCTCCATTTGATTTCATGTATGTATTTGGATGGAATTTCATTTTTTTTAATTTCCTCATTTTTTTAAACCTTTAAAAAATAAACCTAAATTTTATTTTCCATTACTAAATTGCAAAAAATTTGATTAACCTAGAGCCTCAAGAAAACCCAAACCTGACACCACCAAAAGAATTCACACCAAATCAAAAACCATAACTGATAAATATAAACATGGAAATTGATGAATGGTTTAGGTCTCTTAGAACTCATGTTCAAGACATACAAAATACTAGAGAGCCCTGACGATTGTCACTAGCCAAATCCCTAAACACCATTGTACATTCCATTGCAAGTTCCCAAGGACAATTAAAATATATTTCTTATTGCATGGATAGAATGTTGGAATATTAAAATACTTGGCTAGATAACAACCAATTTAGAGACCAAAACATTACAAAATAGCAATGGATAACATTGTTTATTGATCCAAGTGTTGGAGCCTCCCTTGTTTTTTACCTTCCAAAAAAAAAATTTCAAATTTTCGAAACTTGAAGTCTAAATTGACTTTCTTCCGAAATCATAAAACTCTGAAATCTTGTCGCCTGGGTAGCAATGCTTTTTCACTTTCAAAAAAGATCCATTCTCACAAATATGTTCGCTCTTTTGTTTTGTTTCGGGGTCTCGCGAGTCGGATACTTTAATTTTTGAATTCACAAGTCCCGAGTCGCGAAACTGCGAACTCGATTTCAATTTTTGCCCAAGGCATTAACTAGGGTAAAACCTTTAACCCATGATTAGACGTCGTCAGGGTTTCGCGACTCGGCATGCGTCAAACCCAAGTTTTTGTTCTTACAGTCCCGATAGCCGAGAACACGATAACCCTGTAATAACCTTGGTCAGAAATTAAAGGTAAAAAACTAACCATGGTTGAATTTGGTTCTCGGCACCTCGCCACTCGGCACTTTCTTGCATAAAGTTAAAGCTCCTAAAACCCCGACTCACGAGGTTGCGACATGATTATAGCAAGATTAATTAGTAGCCTAATCTAAATTTTCTTACCATAATTCGAGCCTTAATTATCGCCACATCGCAATATCGCGACTCTGCAGATTATTTTCCCAAAAGTCTGTCCCCGAATTCCCGAGTCGCGATATGGCGAGTAAATTAATTATATAATTAAGGATGCGCCAAATCACGGTTACCGTTAATTACGTTAAAATCAGCACTCGCAGTTTCGCGAGTTGAAGAGTCAAATTGTGAAAAGAAAATTCACGATGCAGCGAAAAGCGAGAAAATGTTTTAAGTCCCTAAGATTTGAATTTTTAAATTAAAATGAGAAACGTTCCACGCATCAAGGTTTGCACACTTCACGAGGTAGCTACTTTCTCTCCATAACCCGACTGACCGTCAAGCCACTGAACATTGATGACATTAATGAAAAATTAAGGTAAATCCACGAATAAATAAGATCAGATTTATACAATAAATTTGGTTTTATTTACGATTTGACAGACCTATTTCAAAAGTACACAATTTCCAAAGATAAATGAGAGTTTCATTCTATTTTTAACATTTCTCATAAGCGCACAAAGCTCACCTTTCTCCGAAGAAACTCATTTCTGCATGTATACACAGGTCTATTGCAGAAGAGAGAAAAAGAAAGCGTCAGCCATGGCTCCAAGGAGAGCAGCGAAAGCGAATGTCGAGGTTGCAGTGCAGGGTCCAGACAACGTCTCAGATACTTGACACAAACCTGCCCCTCAGCGAGCAGCCTGCTCCACCAGGACCTCCTTCAATCACGCGCCCGAAGAGTCAAAGTACTCTTCCTCTCCTCTCGGGAGTTCTCCTACCCACAGTTTTCCCTTTCGACGATCTCCCTTTCGGAATTCGGGAAATCGCACTGCGGGAGTTTGCGGTCCACGCGAACACCCCGTTCACATGCAAA